>ONZH01018054.1:0-83414 GCA_900303285.1 Rhinella marina
AAAATTATTCGGGCCCATTTACTTTCAGTTCAGAAAACTCACTCCAGAAGTTCATTGAGGATCTCTGAATGATCCAATGTTGTCCTCAATGAATGATGAAGATAAATAGAATCCACCTGTGTGTAATCAAGTCTCCGTATAAATGCACCTGCTCTGTGATCGTCTCAGGGTTCTGTTTAAGGCCCCTTTCACACTGGCGAGATTTCCACGCGGGTGCAATGCGTCATGCGAACGAATTGCACCCGCACTGAATCCTGACCCATTCATTTAAATGGGGCTTTTCACATGAGCAATGTTTTTCACGCATTAGTTCGCCGTTGCGTGAAAATCGCAGCATGTTCTATATTCTGCGTTTTTCACGCAGCCCTGGCCCCATTGAAGTGAATGGGGATTGCATCCGCACGCAAGTGCGGATGCAATGCGTGATTCACTGATGGTTGCTAAGAGATGTTGTTTGTAAACATTCAGTTTTTTATCACGCGCGTGAAAAACGCATCAAAACGCTTCGCACCCGCGCGGAAAAAACTGAACGAACGTACGCAATCGCAGTCAAAACTGACTGCGATTGCGTGCGGATTTTCCGGAACACATCCGGACTGAATCCGTGACACCCGTGTGAAAGAGGCCTAAAGCACAGAGAGCATCATGAAGACCAAGGAACACATCAGGCAGGTCCGTGATACTGTTGTGGAGAAGTTTAAAGACGGATTTGGATACCAAAAGATTTCCCAAGCTTTAAACATCCCAAGGAGCACTGTGCAAGCGATCATATTGAAATGGAAGGAGTATCAGACCACTACAAATCTACCAAGACCCGGCCGCCCCTCTAAACTTTCATCTCAAACAAGGAGAAGACTGATCAGAGATGCAGCCAAGAGGCCCGTGATCACTCTGGATGAACTGCAGAGATCTACAGCTGAGGTGGGAGAGTTTGTCCATAGGACAACAATCAATCGAACACTTCACAAATCTGGCCTTTATGTAAGAGTGGCAAGAAGAAAGCTATTTCTCAAAGATATCCATAAAAAGTATTGTTTACAGTTTGCCACAAGCCACCTGGGAGACACACCAAACATGTGGACGAAGGTGCTCTGGTCAGATGAAACCAAAATCGAACTTTTTGGAAACAATGCAAATCCAAATATGTTTGGCGTAAAAGCAACACAGCTCATCACCCTGAACTCACCATCCCCACTGTCAAAAATGGTGGTGGCAGCATCATGGTTTGGGCCTGCTTTTCATCAGCAGGGACAGGGAAGATGCTTAAAATTGATGGGAAGATGGATGGAGCCAAATACAGGACCATTCTGGATAAAAACCTGTTGGAGTCTGCAAAAGACCTGAGACTAGGACGGAGATTTATCTTCCAACAAGACAATGATCCCAAACATAAAGCAAAATCTACAATGGAATGGTTCAAAAATAAACGTATCCAGGTCTTAGAATGGCCAAGTCAGCCCAGACCTGAATCCAATTGAGAATATGTGGAAAGAGCTGGAAACTGCTGTTCACAAACGCTCTCCATCAAACCTCAAAGAGCTCGAGCTGTTTTACAAGGAAGAATGGGCAAGAATTTCAGTCTCTAGATGTGCAAAACTTATAGAGACATACCCCAAGCGACTTGCAGCTGTAATCGCAGCAAAAGGTGGCGCAATAAAGTATTAATGCAAGGGGGTCGAATAATTTTGCACGCCCTACTTTTCAGTTTTATTATTACAAAAAAAGTTTAAATGATCCAATAAATTTAGTTCCACTTCACAATTGTGACCCACTTGTTGTTGATTCTTCACCAAAAATTTAAAATGTTATATCTTTTTGTTTGAAGCCTGAAATGTGGCAAAAGGTTGAAAAGTTCCAGGAGGCCGAATACTTTGGCAAGGCACTGTATATTCATCTTGATGGTACTGAGCGTGCCTAGGCCTTGTGACTGATGAATGTGACGTCACATGGCCTAGGAAGAGGCTGCTACATTCACGGAGCTCTGCAGCCTCTTCATATAGAAAAAAAAACTATTGGGTAGTACACAGAAGGGGGGTTGTCATGATAAAATGGAGGGAGGGGACCAAGTTGAGTAGACAGCCCCAGACCTATGATGCACTTAATCCATACCTGAGGTCTGTTCATATAAAATTATTTGCTGATTATGAAAAATCCAGGCATTTTTTATTTTAGATATACTGCATGTACAGATTTATGTAATAAAACCATTTTTAGTTATCAACCTCTTTACTATTTGCATAATTTCTACAATATTCTTCAAAAGTCTTTAGCAATCTTCTGTACTATATAAACATTTCTTTTTATCATGATAATTTTTTGTGTCAGACTATTTCAGTGGATACAGGCATTTTATCGACAAAGGCCCTCCATGTCTGTGAAAACATTTCCAGCTGCAGTAATTGCCTAATGAGGTCATGGACAAGGGAATAAACAAGAAGTACGCAATAATTAAGCAGATTAGGAAACAATTACAGGCCATAAAGCAGTCTGTGGTAATGTAATATATTTTCAGAGACTGGCAATATTACATATGGAAGCCTGGATGAGACATATGCTTTAGTTTATACAAATACATATTTTATATTGGAAAAATTTACATCTGCTATGGTGTCACTCAGTCTTTCCACTGTCTGGGGCAGGCACGGGTGCTGGATTTCTCAACCTCCTTCTGCAGCTGATACCACCGGGGTCCCAAGGCTCTGGACCCATCGCTTACTTATGTCTCCTGTGTGCAGGCTGCGGCCTGCTCCTGCTAGCATAGCATATTTACCTATAGCAGCCGGATCTCTGCTGGATCCCATTATAGTCAATGGGGACATTGCGGTAACATCCTGCTATGCCAGATCCACTGAGCTCCGGTAGACAGTTCTCTGCCCGAACAGCCTACCAGAGATCTTAATGTAGATTTTAGAGGCCTAAGTCAAACCGCTTAGGGGTTGTTCACATATCAGTTATTTGATCAGTTATTTGATCAGTTATTTCCATCAGTTATTGTCAGCCAAAACCAGGAGTGGACACTAAACAGAGATCAGGTATTATGAAAATATCTGCACCTGTTCTGTGTTTTTGACCCGCACCTGGTTTTTGCTCACAATAACTGATGGAAATAACTGATCAAATAACTGATATGTGAACAACCCCTAAGTTGGTGCAGTGGCTCCACACCCATTATCTGTAACAACATCTTTCCATGTCCAATTTGGTGAAAGAGTCTTTATACATACCTAAGACCAATACTAATTTATCAAAACCATTTAGCGGCCATACTAAGTGTTCATAGCAACCAACAACAGTGAAATGTAATTTTTTTTCCTGTCCTATAAGAGTGGTGTTGCAGTTTTTAAGCATTTTTAGGTGTTGTTCATTTTTAGTTCTTTATGCCCACTGGCATTTTTCTCTGCGTTTTTATGAGGTTAAATAATGCCAGCTCTAGATGTTTCATAGTAGTCTATGGCAGGGGTGGCCAACCCGTGGCTCTTGAGCCGCATGCGGCTCTTTGCCTCTTCAAGTGGGGCTCTAGCTGTGGAGCTGGGAAGCAGTCAGGCCAGATCACTCTCAACCCCATGCTCAGATCTCCTTTCCTAATTGGGCACTGTTATTATTCTGCAGCTCCAGCTCACTCTCCACTACGCCCTGACGCACAGAGTGTCATTACGTAGTACGTGGAGACGCGCACTATGACCTGAGGTTGTGCGCATCAGGTCACAGTGTAGAGCGTATCAGACCTGTAGAGTAGAAGGTGCCCAATCAGGAGAGGGAGTAGATTTGTTTAAATTATAGAACTGAGCATGGGTGGTTCTGATTTGAGCATGGGGGGACTTATCTGAGCATTTGGGGTGTGATCTCAGTATGGGGGGTGTCAGATCTGAGCATGGGGGTGACAGATCTAAGCATGGGGGGGTCAGATCTGAGCATGGAGGTGTCTGGTTTGAGCATGGGGGGAAGACCTCAGTTCTTAAATTATAGAACTGAGCATGGGTGGTTCTGATTTGAGCATGGGGGGACTTATCTGAGCATTTGGGGTGTGATCTCAGTATGGGGGGTGTCAGATCTGAGCATGGGGGTGACAGATCTAAGCATGGGGGGGTCAGATCTGAGCATGGAGGTGTCAGATCTGAGCATGGGTTGGTCAGGTCTAAGCATGGGGGGTCAGATCTGAGTATGGGGGGGGATCTGAGCCGAGGGGGGTCCGATCTGAGTATGGTGGGGAGATCTAAACATGTAGAGGAGGGATCTGAGTAAGGGGGGGGGGTCTGAGTACTGAGGGTCTGACACTGGGAGTCTAATTTGTGTTGTCTGATCCGAGCATGAAAATGAAAAATAAGAAAAAAACATTTTTTATCAGGCCTCAGATCAGATGAAAAATATTTATTTTCTCTAATTTTTCTCTGTTAAATCCTAGGTGCATCTAATAGGGCGAAAAATATGGTGACTCGTGTGTAAATGTATAGCTTGTGGCTCTTGGTAGTCATACATATTTTTCGGGTTCTTTCTGTCGGTAAGGTTGCCCACCCCTGGTCTATGAGAAATATCAAATAGCACAAACATGCATTGTTTTTGAAGTGCCGTTTTTTGACACTTGTAGTTCATTATATGAGTCAATTAAGTTTTTTGGAAATCACCGTGTGCTGCATTTTTCTCTTTCTTCATTTTCAGACGTTTTTGTCCCACAGACATACAATTTTTTTCAATGTGTTTTATGTGTGTGCTGCATTTTTTAATGGCTATTTTTGCATGGCAAAACAAGTGTATTTTTTTCATACCACTTTACATATGAAGTGGCATTACAAGGGGGCACACAGTTCTCTGTAGAAAAGTACAAAAAAAAACACAGAACGGTTGCAAAAAATACCATTAATAAGCCTTAAGCTCAAACACGCCATTATTGCAAAAACACCACTAAGGGGTTGTTCACATATCAGTTATTTGATCAGTTATTTCCATCAGTTATTGTGAGCCAAAACCAGGAGTGGACACTAAACAGAGATCAGGTATAAAAGATCTGCACCTGTTCTGTGTTTTTGACCCGCACCTGGTTTTGGCTCACAATAACTGATGGAAATAACTGATCAAATAACTGATATGTGAACAACCCCTAACACCACGCTTAAGAAACACTTAAAAAATTATTGAAAAAAACAGATCATGTCAGGCTTTTTTTTTTCCCCAAAAAAATACACACCAAAAAGATGTGTGGTAGCACCCCTTAACCCTTTCAGTACCGGAGGTTTTTTCGGCTTTGCGTTTTCGTTTTGCGCTCCCTGCCTTCAAACAGCCATAACTGTTTTATTTTTCTGTTTACATAGCTGTATGTAAACTTGTTTTTTGGGCTTGTTTTTTGTGGGACAAGTTGTACATTCCAACGCCAACATTTAATATTGCATATGGTGTAGTGGGAAGCGGGAAAAAAAATCCAAATCGGGTGAAATTCCCCAAAAAAACGCTATTCCGCTACAGTTCTACGGGTTTTTTATTTACAGCGTTCGATGGTCATTAAAATTGACTAGTTGCTTTCATTCTACTGGTCATTACGAATCCGGCGATACCTAATATGTATAGTTTTTTCTGCGTTTTGATAGTGATAAAATAATTATAAAGTTGGACATTTTTTTATTTTTTTTTTGTTGTCATATCTTGACCCCTATAACTTTTTGGTATTTATGTGTACGGAGCTGTATGTATTTTTTGCGGGGCGATCTGAACTTTTTTATACCCTTCTGGGGTGTGTATGACTTTTTGATCACTTTTTATTTATTTATTTTTTTAGAAAAAAAAGCGACAAAAAACAGCGAATCGCAATTTTGATGCTTTTTTCACCACACAATTCGCCGTATTGGAATTTTTTAATATATATTTTTAAAAGTACAGGCGTTTTCGGTCACGGTGATACCCATGATGTCTATATTTATTGTTATTTAGGTATTTATTTTTTAATTATACGGAAAAGGGGGTGATTTAAACTTTTTTTTTTATATTTAAAAAAAATGTTAATTTTTTGTAATTATTTTAAAGCTCAAATATGAGCAAAGAGACAGTGTTTTTTATTTTTTCTTTATGAGCAATCAGGGGTTTTTAATATTGAATTAAAAACCGAATTTGCTCATTTCTTATCCTGGCCTGCCATCTAGTGGCCAGAATAAGAATTGCACTTTGAAAGCTGTAAACCTCATACAGCAGTTTGTTATTGTTCTATGTCTGCCTGATCCTTTCACACTACCTTTTCACTGCACGGAACCCCAGGGAACATTGGCATGAGGAAGTACACAGTGAAGCAACACATCAATAGGGCCACTACTACTCCAATCCTCTGCACAGGCTCTTCAGGGGCTCGCGGCATATCCATATAATCGTGTGCTTGTCACCTCTGAAGTTAGTGTGTGCAGTAAACACATGATTTACAGAAAGATTTCCTGGTACACTAGTCAGAGGCCTGGATCTACGGTAGGCATTCACAGTTAGTTGGCTGTGACAGAAAGTGAGAAAAATGGGTGACTTCTGTTGTGAATCCCGTGGAACCACAGTGTAAGGGCTCATGCATAAGCCGGTAAGTATTTTGTGGTCCGCAAAACATGGATTAAAAAAAATACAACTGACGACGGTGTGACATCTATATTGCTTGCATTGTTTTGTGGATCCATTGTAACAATGCATATCCTTGTCCACAAAACAGACAAGAACAGGACATGTTCTATTTCTAGGGACGGCCATGTGGACATATGGAAACAAAATGCACACAGAGTCATTTCCGTTTTTCTTTCCGGACCTATTGAAGTGAATGGTTCCACATAAGGGCCGCAAAAAAAAAAAGGAACAGACTCGGAAAAAAATACATTTGTGTGCATGAGCCCTAAGAAAAGGAGTATAAGATTTGTTTTGGAACTGGAAGACCAAAGAAGCTTCCCAGCAACCACTGTCTCTTTGGGTCTTTTTCAATCTCTGAGTGAGAGGGGCCACTCACAGTGGCTGGTGAACCTGAGAGGTTGTTGCAATGGAGAATGGAGTCAGTGGAAGCATATTGCTAAGGAGCATCAATAAATTCCCAACAAGCTCAGCATTGTAATAGGATTAGTTGTCCCATGGCTTAGCCATACCATAGGTCGAGAACTGACTCACACTAGGAGGCAACATTTTGAGAGTGGAAGAAGCAATGGGAGTCCACAGGTGACCAGATCAGTAAAGGACTGATTCTGAATCACTATCTGTAAAATATTCTCCACTTGCAAGTAGTGATTAATGTCATACAAGCATAAAAAAGGTGCATTTCCATATTGTGGCCACAAATTAGAGATGAGCGAATCATCCAAAATTCGCTTCGCCGAATGTTCGTTGAATTTTTTTCAAAAGATTTGTCCCTAATACGATGCTATTCGGTCGAAGCTGCGTACAAATCATTCGTTATTCTGTCATGTTCTGCAAACATTCGCACACTAATAATGAACATACAGTTGTTAAAGGTACGCTACTTATGTGAACACGTACGCATGAGCGTACAAATTGCGCACGAGTCCTCAGCGTACTATTGTCTAGCGATTGCGTAATACGCACGCACAGCGCTAGGCCGCGGCATGCACTCCTCAGAGGCAGAGCGAAGTTTTACAAATGGCATCCAGGCGTTCTTCAACATTTAGCTCTGGAGAGCTTAAATACATGATCCGACTGATGGACCGGCAGGATTACGATGGCACACCATGGAGTGCAGCAGGTGATCCGAGGCTTGCGGCCAACTATTACGAATTCTACCAGTAGAAGCTGTGGCTACATGTCCTTTGGCACTGCTTGCCTGTGCCACCTCCTCCTTCTTTTTTTTGGAGCTCGAGTTCTGGCTGGAAGTGGAACCCTTTTGCTTTTCCGTGCCAGACATTTCACTTGACTGTGGCCCTGCAGGTCTTTGTCTCTCTCCCAGTCTCTCTCCATGCCTGAATAATATTACTAGCCCTGCACTGGCCCTGCACTGGCCCTGCACTGGCCCTGATATGTGTATTATTATGGATGCCCAGAACAACACCACAATTTCCAGAAAACAGTTCTCTGTCTTTCACAACTACACAGTGCTTCTGCTCATCTCAGCAGTCGCAGCACAACTGATGTCGCTGGCTTACCGAGCCTATGGGCCAATCAGAGCAAGCCCTTCCCACTAGGTCAGGTGACCGCTTTCTTCTCAGGCTTTATGCCGCCTATTTTCCGCACGAATAACGAACTTACAGTAAAATTTTGCTAATTAACTGAATTCGTACGCAGCAGCAAATAAATTAACTTATACGTAGCATTAGCGTACAATTCATCGGACAAGACAAAGGTTTAAGAACATTTAAGATTCGAATGGAGCGAATCTGAAAAAATCCAGATTCGCTTTAAAGTAGAAAATTTGTAAGATTCGATACGAATCTACGAAGCTGCGAATAGATTCGCTCATCTCTACCACAAATCTTGGGCCAAGTGCACATCTGATCATTTTATAATAACCGCATTGTTCTTTATGGTGCTGTTAGTTTGGACGATTAGACCTATGGTTGAGCCAACACTTGCAGCAGTAATATAGGTCAAGAAAAGTGCCTGTATTATGCTTGTGTGAAATCGGCCAAATAAGACTTTAATAACATTAAGCACTTTAAAATGGGCCCAAAAAAGATTTCAAAACTTACAACATTTGCTACAGATGTCTGAGAAAGGTACATTCGCTTGAACTCAAATACTGTGTCAGGGACTGACCCAGAGCCAATTATTCTAATAACACTGTAAGCTGCCTTTAAGTTTCTCTTTCTTCATTAATCTCATGTTTATGTATGACATTTTATTAGAGAATAGCTGTCATCGGATTTTACCATTGCATGTCATTAATTAAAGAATAAATAAGATGTTGTTGCAGACACAGTGTTATGGTTCATTTCATCCACCATGTAGTGTCTTTTTCCACTCTTCAAATCCTCAGACAGGATCCAAGACATAGTGAGTCAGTACACAGATACACTAATTGGTGTCAAGGGAACACAATGGTATAGAAACACATAGAAAAACAGAACAAAACACACTCATTTCCTTCAGTGTGCTCCTTCTGTGGGTAATTAACCTTCATCATCCATAAAGCAGTCCTTACCTATACAGATTAAGGTTAACGGTATTTAAAGTGAATGTGCTATTATTATTTTTTTTTTTCAGAAAGAGGAAGAAGAAATGATGATGATTGTTCTCACAATATAGTGTATATACAGTTATATTGCTCAAGTTCTTTTCAACTTGACACTGGTCCCCATTGTTTTCCTCATATTGGCTTATAAGAATGGAAGGTGGCCTTTAGGGCTCAGCAGCACACAACCAAAAAAGTATTTGAGTCCTTACTGTACCGCCATACGGTATGCCTCTATTTATATATGTAGGTATATAGAAGAGATCTCTTATTACTATCTTAAATTGTTTTGTTTTTTGTTTTGTTTTTTTTTTTGCTGAATTGCTGCCAGCTGTAAATAGGGGCTGTGGTAAGAAGGATAAACATACCTTTTTGGGAGATTTTATCAGGAGTAGTGTTAATATAAAGTTGTATTCTGCCAGATTCCACTCCTGTAGGTGCACTGAAGACAAATCTTCACTCTAAAGTGCTCTCTACATAGAGCAGTTCTGAGTGACATCTATAGCACCTAACCAGAAGGAAACCACTACAGACAAATGCTGAGCGGCAGCTCAGTGCAAAGAGCAGAAACACTTCTCAATGAAACCCTACCCTAGGTACTTGTTGGGGCGAAATCTAGCTGAATAAAACTTTGTATTGTCCCACTTCTGATAATAAAAGCCTGACAAAAAAGGTATGTTTTTCCTGCTCCAACTAGCCCCTACTTACTGCTGGCAGCACTTGTTTAGAACTGCAGGAAGACTCCCTTTAAACCATCTATCTTTTTCATAGGCCAATCCCTGTTTCAAGACACTTTTTAAACTGTCTAGTGAGGTACAAAAAGTGTCCTAAACACATGATAAAACTGTGGAAAGACATTTTTTTTTCAGATTTTATCTGATACAGGATTCTGTGTAAATCCTGTGGATTTTTCTATCATAGGGAGATATCTTTTAGAACTCCTAGAAGCATTACGTCTAGTATTAACGCCATAGCACCATAATACAAGAAGCAACATAAAAGTACACATGGAGTGCCTAAATCTCCAAAGTAAAAGGCTCTAAAGACTTTGGGTGTCATTTATTAAGAAATATACGCCACTTTTTGGCATACTTAAGGTGCAGATTTTGGGTTTTGTGGCAAAATCTGCAAACTATTCCACATTCACGCCACTTTTCGAAGAGGAGGAATGGCATGGGAAGGGAAGAGGACGGACAAGCCGGCCCATCTCATTTAGCATTTTCTACACCAGTTTATAGAGTTGAAAATGGTCTTAAACTACAGCAGCAAGGTCACACGGCTGGCAGAACCAAGCGCTAAAGTTATGTAGAGGCCTGCGCCTAAACATATAAATCGCTGGTCTTAATAAATGATCCCCATCTGTGTATGTCCAGACAAAGTGAAATGAACATAGCTTGTTTGCACATATTAAAATAGCAGGAATAATGGGCAATTGATACAGCTTACATGTTTCTACTGTACAATATGTACACTATAAATTTAGACTACAACATCTTTACAAATTATGATTAATCCCAAACAGCAAAACAGTTGCAAGCACCTTCTTACCCAAAGTAATATGCCCATGTTTATTAAAAGTGGTGTAATTTTAACCACCAGTTGTGGCTGGAAGAAGTCATCATAGCCGTCTGGGCAGGATGGTTAAGAAAAGAGAAAGTCACCTATAAGTTGCTGGATACAACTGTACTGTCTATACCGCTATAGCATGCAGACTTCCTGTGTAGAACTGGTATGTACCACTATATGGTCCCTTGTGGTAATTTTTGTCATGGTACAGTGGTTTGTATTCAGTTTCAGTATGGTGGTATTTAGTCACTATGTGGTAGTAAATTGGTGTTCATAGTCTGGCAGTATTATTTGTCTAGTGTTATTATTGGTAATATTGGACTTAGCTTACTGGGTTTTGTTCAGTAGCAGTATGGTGACAATATTTAATCGTATAGTGGTATTGTTTGTTAACTGTTTGTATTATTTTAGTGTATTATTTAGGCCCGCTCCGGCCCCATTCACTGTAATGGGGGCGTGCCGCGGATCCGGCCGCAGCACGGCAACCCCTGCCGAGAGGCGGCCGGAACAAAAAAACAACATGTTGTACTTTTGTTCCGGCTGCCTCTCGGCAGAGGTTGCCGTGCTGCGGCCGGATCTGCGGCCCGCCCCATTACAGTCAATGGGGTCGGAGCATAGTTCGGGCCCCACACGTGCACCTGCGGCAGCACGGATGCGGCGGGCTGTCTACCCGCCGGAACAGCCTGCCGGAGTCCTCTGCCGCAGGTGTGAGAGGGGCCTTAGCGGTGTATCATCATTAGGGTTAAGCGATTCAGGTTTAGATTGCTGTATCTGAACCCAATTCATTTAAAAACTGTGAATATTGACTCTGTCCTACTGTAAAATGTATTGCCTTCGTGGAGGTCTTTCTGAAGTTCACAAAATACGAAGCTGAACTCGACTTTGTTAATAAGGCATGAAGCCGAGTTTAGCTTAGTATTTTGATACAGTAATCTATGCAAATAAACAAAGTAACACATGATAGAGGTGAGACGAAGTAAGTCCCGTGATGTTTGCTGAAACTTTGGAAAGACCTCCATAGAGGCAATACATTTTACAGTAGGACAGAGCCAATATTTTTAACGAAGTTTTCAAAAGAATCAGGTTTAGATACAGCAATCCCTAATCATTATATATAGAAAATAGGATTTTTTGGGAGGGGGAGAATTTATCTTTATAGATCATAGCAATACCACTAGGTCTTTCGCATCCAATCTACATGCTGATGTGGGGGGAGGAGTTACATGAGGTTAGGGGCCCAGTTCCAAATTTGTCCTGGGGCCTATAAGACTCTAAATACATCCCAGATGATTACTGCTGAATGTGTGTGACTACAGTGTAATTGACAACTCTGCTCTCAAGTCCTCATATGCCAGAAACAGCCTATGCATGGCACACATGTAATACCCCAGACCTTGGGGTACTACTATGGTATTTGCAATTGTTGTGTAATGTAATGCAATGTAATGTTGGCAATGTTTGGTAACAGGAATTGAACTTACCATACCATTCCTCCCCTCTTGGATGGAGTGGACTCGTCTGACTGCCTGCCAAGGTTGGGGCTGAGCTAGGGTGACCAGATCTGAAATTCCTAAATGGAGGACACCTTTTTTTTCCGGGAGGGGGGGGTTGATCATTACATATACCCCAGGGATGGGGACCCGAACTTCCCTTTATTATTTTCCGTTATAACATGGTTATAACAGAAAATAATAGTTAAAGTGGCCTTTAGGGGTTAAAAATAATAAAAAAAACTCACCTTTTCCGCTTGTTCGTGCAGCCGGTGTCTTCTTTCTTCTTTCCCCTGCAAAAAGACCTTTGGTGACGTCAACACGCTCACCACCATCTTTTTCCACTGCATCGAACCCCAGGGAGCAACAGCCTGAGGTAGGACACTATGACACTACAACCACACTACATCAGGGCCACTACCACTCCCATCCTCTACATTGGTTCCCACTGGGACTCGCTGCAGACACAGTTCATCGACAGAGATGTTGCAGACCATTTATTTTATTTCTTGACAACATCTTTAACATATATTATTATATATGTGTTATTGGTTGAGCATGTACAATGTCGAGCATTCCAGAGAGGGCCAAATGTCTAATTTCAAAAACACTAGAGAATGACACTTTATTATAATTAGTCTAGGGACGAGAGTCAAAATATACTTGAGGTCAGGCCATTGTAACTAAGCAGAGATAACTTGTAAATACTGGATGTAATAAATGAAATGCTGTAGTCTTTCTTCCCTACCCTTAACATGCTGATACAAAGCAGAGATCTCTTGTAAATACTGGCTATAATGTAATAAATGTTGTATTGTGCACAAGCCTTTCTTCCCTACATTTACTAAGCTATAGATATCTACTAAGCTGTAGGTGTAGATATGTGTTTAAATGGGTTGTCTGGGCAGTAAAATTATTTTAAAAAGCCTCAATAAATTGTAAATAAAATGAAATTTAAATTTTACAAAAAAAAAGCTTTGTGACGAATTAATAATAAGGTCTATAATAAAAAACAAAATTAATCATACTTACCTCATACATTTGATCACGAAGAGCCCACAACAGCGCAGGATCTTCAATCAAAATGGCGGCGGTGGGCTCTTCGCGCTTAAACGAATGAGGTGAGTATGATGTTATATTTTTTACTCCATTTCATAGAAAATCAATTTGTTACCATGAAGCACAAGGAAATCCAGCCTTGCAATCAACACTAGTAATAGCTATAATATGACTTCTATAGAGCTACAGAGGGCCTCTACTGTACCTCTGAATGCCTCTGATTTGATAAGGAGGCAAAGAAAGTCTGTTGGATTCCATATGTATCTGACAGAAAAAAATTGTAACATCCTCCATCAGACGGTGTGTGTATGGGGGTATTTTCCCGAAAGTTTATTATTTCTAGCTTATACAGGTTTTACAGTAGCGGAGACCATGCTGCTCCATTTTTAGGAGCCAGGCTTCATACACACAGCTCGGCCATGTGCATGAGCCCTTACTCCCAGATAACTATGTAGAGCAGCATACAAATATACATTAGAGATGCGGTATAAATTTTAAGTACTTTGATTTAATGCTGTTCTGTTGACTGACACACAAATGGCCAATGGGTAGATCAGTAGCAAACTCTGATTGGGAATAACAGTTTCTTGCTTTGGCTGCTTAGTTTGCTAATCTGCAGTCACAGGCCTAGGTTTTGGGGGTCATTTGTTATCCATTATTTTAGGTTTATTTTAGTTGTAGAAAAAGGTCTAAATGTAAGCCAGCAAGGAAGCTGGGTTACATTTAGACTGGCGCTGGATACACCGAAGTTATGGAGAGGTTATATATATAGGGATTATTAAGGCTGGCGTCTAAAATGCCGTTCCTAATAACTGACCCCCTATATCTTTATTACAAGGCTTAATGCTATAAAAGTAAACACCAATTGCTTGTGCTGGGTATGCTGGCAATAAACAGGATGGAAGACAAAAACAGCTGTGGACCTAAGCTGCGTATTTGTGGAAGCTTTAAAGGGTAAACAGTTGTAATCTCAGCAGAGCAAGGATTCCCCCGTCACACTGTTTGCATTCATATCTATTGTGTTCATGGCTGTAATTACTTTGTAGCTGAGTATTAATATTATAACTCACAGCACACAGCAAGCTCCGGTCTAATGCCAGTAGACTGACACAGGCTTTGCCAAGCAGTAAAATAACATTTGTTGTAATTAGTAAATAAACGTTACCAGCATATGAGATCCTGATAGTATTCAAAAATTATTTCACATACAAAGCAAATTTTCTTAAAGTGGTTCTGCAGTTTTTTAAAACTGATGATCTATCCTCTGGATAGATCATCAGCATCTAATCGGCCGCGGTCCAACACCCGGGGCCCCCGCCGATCAGCTGTTTGAGAAGGCAGCGGTGCTGCAGGGGCGCCGCGGCCTTCTCTGTGTTTACCGCAGGCCCAGTGACGTCACGACTAGTTTCACTGGCCTGGGCGGGGCTAAGCTCTGTTCACATGAATGGAGCTTAGCCCGGCCCAGGCCAGTGATACTAGTCGTGACGTCACTGGGCCTGCGGTAAACACAGAGAAGGCCGCAGCGATCCTGCAGCACCGCTGCCTTCTCAAACAGCTGATCGGCGGGGGCCCCGGGTGTCGGACCGCCGCCGATCAGATGCTGATGTTCTATCCAGAGGATAGATCATCAGTTTTTAAAAACTGTAGAAACCCTTTAATGAGGACCTGTCACATCCTTAGGCTCCAACATGACCAAATCCGTTTTGCTGTCCACAAATCATGGATCCACAAAATACAAATGCAGTCCTTGTTGCATCTGCATTTTTTTAGGAACATTGACCTCTAAGGGCCCATGGTCCGCATTTTGCAGGCAAGCATAGGACATCTTCTATCCCTGTGCGGAATGGACATACGGATGTGGAAAACACATGGATCGTCCATGTGTTTTCCACATCCTTATGTACATTCCGCAGGAAGATAGACTATGTCTTCAGAATGTGGATAGCATATGGACCGCATCTGGATTTTTCAGATCCACAATTTACAGATCACAAAACAAATATGGTTGTGGGTGTGGAGCCTAACAGGACTGAAACTGTTAAGAAAACTTTATAGCTGACTCTTCACTGTTTTGCCTACAATCGATGCTGTTGGTTTTGGAATTGTCGTTAGGCATTCTCCACCTCCTTGTGTCAATGGCTAAGGTGAAATCCTATTGGCACTAGGAGGTGGAGGCTGCCCACCTGACAATTCATTAGTATAGGGCACCAAAATTAGTTGTAACGGTATATAGCCAATTTTAGTTTTGTGAGGATGAGATACGTCCTCTTTAATATCTAGCATTATTGTTTGGTGTAACGTTGAGATGTCTACTATGGACCCAAGGGATCCTGGAAATAAGGTAAGGGTCATGTGTAGAGGAGATGGGCCTATTAGCAAAGCAAACATCAGAATAGGGACTTTTTCTCATGCCAGTATTTTTATCTCAGGACTGGTTGGCTCTTTGCTTCATGCAGGGTAAGGACAGATAATCCAGCTGCCTCAAATAGTCAAAACCACACCCGTATGAAATGGCTAATGACTGCACCATTTTGCTGGTAAAACTGAAGTATTACCTTTGAAATCATGTGACTTTTGTCCACCATATCAGGCTTGGCACATATGGCAGCTAGACCTTCTGTTCTTACCCTTAGTTGTTAGGACAAACTTCTGGGCTATTGACTGTCCCATAAAAAAAAATTGAATTCCCTGCACTCCCCCCCCCTTCCCTTCTGCAGCTAATTAAAATCAACCATGGTTGCCTTAGAACCCCCCACCTACTAGTAGTCATGTTCTCTTAGTACCCCCACCCACAGTAAAATGCCATTAGTGCCCCACCTACTTAGGTCTTAGTGCCCCCACACAATAGTTTCCCCCTTAGTGCTCACTGTTATGCCGTCTCAGCAATATTTCTAATTAGTTATCCAACAGCTCCACCTGTTGACATATTCTTGTATTGCAGCTTCATTTAATCTGCCTCACTTTCTATGCAGGCCTCCATAGCTCATATCAGGCCTTGCTTTAGCCCGGCCCTCTTCCTCTTCAGCAGCCATCTTTTTTACAGGCAAGGCTGAGTCACACTATGTCTGTTCATTAGACAGTTAGTCTTCTGTTGTTTTCCTCATCATAGCACAGTTGGTGAGTTACTATAACTTCCTGTATTGTCACTAATAGCTTTCTATTGCTTATGTCTTCAGAGCATCTCTTCTGTCTTGTAGCTGTCCCTTTCATTCACCATGCTGTATAATCCATGTATCTACATAATGTGATGTACTGAGATATGCTGTATACTTTATACTGAATACTGTTATTTTCTTGTAGTTTTACACTGATCCTATTAATAAAAGTTGAAAAGGACCCTCCTGCGTCCAGCTCAATGAATTGATAGGAAAGAGTTTTTCTGTCTGACAACTAGTTCACACAGACGGATTGAGGGTGTCAGAACAGTAAAACGACTACTATATAACGGGGGTTGAAGCACAGATACTGTCTATCAGCAAGCAGTCAAACTGCATGTGTAACACCCCAGAATGGTGTGTTACCACTCTTGGTATCTAGCTGATATCTGTGTGCTACCCTAAAATGTCATCCTACGTCTTAATGTCATTACCAGCAGAAATGTTCATTCCATTCAGTGTTATGTAACCGTTGCAATGTTATGTACCTGGTGGACCAGCAGGTGTCAGTAATACTGTGGCAGATTTAGTTTGTAGTTTCACCAGAATGGTACGTTCCTTATTCCATTCTGACCCCCTCTGCTGGAGAGAAGTAGTTTCTTCCAACTTCCTGCAGTGAGGAGGAAAAGGCAGTTTAGGCAGTTGTACCCTACCCCCTGCTAGGGGAAAGAGAGGTTTAGGACAGCAGAGCACCTTCAGCTCTGTTGATCCACCAAGATTGAGAATTATAGCCTGAAACAAGGCACCAGCTAAAGGAAAGCCAGACTTTAAAGAAAAGCTCAGCTTAAGACAGAAATTGTAGAAGTCTGAAGTGAATTATCTTCATGCAAATTGAGTTAATAAAACTGCGTTGGATCATCCATAAAAGTCTGGACTTAATTTCCATTAGACGACCCTCAATTATTTCTACTTAAATTTCTGCAGCCAGAGCCACTGCCTGGGGCCTATCCGTCCATTAAGGTAGGAACACCGTGACACATGCTACCAGAACATTGTAGGCCTAAACTACCCTTGGCACTCCTACACTGGGACGAGAGGAACATCACCTTAGAGTGCCCTGGAGGGGAAGGGTTGCCCCATAGCAACTAGCAGACCAAGGCTTTCTGAACGCTGCACATGCAGCCACAATGTCAGACAGAGGATCTGAAATGTATGTAATACGTTCCCATATTAGCTCAGCAGCTTCAAGGACATCTAAGAGCAGCCTCGCAGCTGCCGCTGCCAGAGCAAAGGCAGAAGCCGCTAAAGCGAGAGCTGCCTTTGCTGAAGAAGAATCGAAATTAAAGAAAGAAAAGGCACATCTAGAAGCCGACCTTGCAAACCTTGTTGTGGCCAAGGAAGCCGACCTTGCAAAGCTTGTTGTGGACAAGGAAGCCACAGCAGCAGAAGCGCAGTCTTTAGAAGCAGCAGTAAGCTGCACTAGTGAAGGATCCAGTATAAAACTCGGACCCGAACCTGGCCATCAGGATATCGCGCAACGCACTTCAGATTACATGCTGCAGCACGCCCAGTTGGAACACTACACACATCTACCTCCAAGAACGAGATCAAACCCTGATGATCATCTAGGACAAAACCCTGTCATACAGTGAGCGACCCTCGCACACCAATCATTCCACCCTAAGCATGAAGGTAATTCTGTCTACCAATTACCATCCAAGCCACCTGCATCCAGGCCCATGGATTTCTGCCACGCAGCAACCGCCTTCAAGAAAGGAGGTGCTGATGGTGACCATTGCGACGACAACACGTTCTACGACAATTCCTCAACGAATCCTTACCACAGCAATGCTCATCCAGATCACCCTCTCAGAGATCAAGAGCTACCAGCTTTCCTCAAGTTCTTTGCACGCCGTGAGCTGCTCACCAAAGGTCTCTCAAAGTTTAACGACCGTCCTGAAAGTTACAGAGCGTGGAGAGCTTCCTTCAGAAATACCACTGCAGGCCTTGACCTCTCTGCAAGTGAAGAGATTGACCTGTTAGTCAAGTGGCTAGGAGATGAGTCGTCAGATCACGCAAAACGCATCAGAGATATCAACATCAACTACCCGAGCAGAGGCTTAGACATGTTATGGGAGAGGCTCAATGAGTGCTATGGCTCCTCAGAGATAATAGAAGAATCCCTCTTTAAAAGGTTAGAAGACTTTCCTAAAATCTCAAACAAAAGCTTTCAAAAGCTAAGAGAATTGAGTGACCTCTTGATAGAACTCCAAGTTGCCAAGTCCGAAGGAGACCTGCCAGGCCTCGCATCCCTAGATACAGCTAGAAGCATGAAATTCATAGTGCAAAAGCTACCTTACAGTTTGCAGGAGAAATGGATCAACCAGGGCTCAGAGTACAAACAAAGACACAACATGCTGTTCCCTCCATTCTGCTGTTTTGTAGATTTTGTACGTCAACAGGCAAAGATCAGGAATGATCCCAGTTTCGACCTTTCTACCGTAGACCTTGTCAACCCAAGGATAGGTAAGCCTGCTTCAGTTCGTAACTCCAGAGACACACCAATCACTGTACACAAAACAAATGTATCTTCTACCGATTTCTCACATAAGACCTACAGTACACCAGAAACCAGTGGGACATTAATGAAAGACCCAAGCAAGGAGTGCCCCTTACATAAAAAGCCTCACTCACTGCAGAAGTGTAGAAGTTTCAGGAACAAATCTCTTAAAGGGTTTCTGTCACCAGCTTTTTCGGTATGAATCAGGCTGACATTAGAGATGTGCTAATGTCACCTGATTCCAAATATATATCTGTTTTATTTACTGGTGCCCCCATTTTTATATAAAATGAACTTTTATTTTATGATAATAAGGCCTCTAGGTGCAAGGGGCGTTACCCCTGCTCCTAGAGGCTCTGTTGATTGACAGGCCCAGGCAGAGAAGAAACACTCCATTCACCATATCTGGTAAGGACCTTCAATGATGTCATGACCATGTGATCAGTCACATGGTTAGGATCACACAAACAGCCTGTCTCCTCCTAAACCATGTGACTGATCACATGGTCATGACATCATTGAAGGTCCTTGCAAGCTATGGTGAATGGAGTGTTTCTTCTCTGCCTGGTCCTGTCAATCAACAGAGCCTCTAGGAGCAGGAGTAACACCCCTTGCACCTAGAGGCCTTATTAGCATAAAATAAAAGTTCATTTTATATAAAAATGGGGGCACCAGTAAATAAAAGAGATATATATTTGGAATCAGGTGACATTAGCACATCTCTAATGTCAGCCTGATTCATACCAAAAAAACTGGTGACAGAAACCCTTTAAGGACCGTAGAGCGTTCCTCAAAGAAAACGATATATGCTACAGGTGTTGTGTATCTACATCTCACTTAGCTAGAGATTGCAAAGCCAGTATTACTTGCTCCGAGTGCAACAGCCAAGAACACAACATGGCTCTACACCCAGGGCCAGCACCACAGATTCCCTCACCCTCAGACCAAATAACAGAGCACAGCGGGGAGAGGAAAGACAGTGTACCTCCTGAAGTGTCACCCCAGTGTACTCAAGTTTGCGGAGGTCTGAGTAACAAATCTTGCTCGAAGATCTGTCTTGTTACAGTTTACCCTATAGGTCACAGAGAAAGAGCAGTCAAACTCTACACCATCCTGGAACAACAGGTCACTAGCTCAGTTTTCTTCAACATCTTTAAAATCGAAGGACTTAGTTCGTCCTATTCACTTAAAACATGTACAGGGTTGAGCGAAGAAATTGGAAGAAGAGCCACAGGTTACCCGATGGAATCTCTAGATGGTCAGACATCTTTACCTCTTCCTACATTAATAGAGTGTAATTGAATCCCAAACAATAGAGAAGAAATCCCCACACCAGAAGCAGCTCTACATCATGCTCATTTGAGAAGCATAGCGCATCTCATCCCCACACTCGATCCTCAAGCCAAGTTGGTACTTTTGCTGGGCAGAGACATTATTAGAGTTCACAAAGTGAGGAAGCAGATAAATGGTTCTCATAACTCTCCCTATGCTCAGAAACTAGACCTAGGATGGGTCATTATAGGGGACGTTTGCCTAGGAAACGCTCACAAACCAAACATCGTCAACTCTCTTTACACAAGCATGTTAGAGAGCGGGCGCCCATCCCTTTTTCTGCCCTGTCCCAACAAATTCCTTGTGAGAGAGAAGCTTACCAACCCAGCACACCCACACATCAGAGGGGGCAGGTACGCTACCGATTATCCATGCAACGGAAATGAAGATCACCTAGGATGCATTGTTTTCCAAAAGACTAAAGAGGAGCAAGCTCTAAAACGCCTTGCCTTGCTAAAACGCAACTTTCTAAGGAAGCCAGAGATGAAACAACACTTCCTTGCTTTCATGAGCAAAATATTCGAAAATGGCCATGCGGGAATGGCTCCACCTCTAGAAGAGAGTGAAGAATGATGGTATCTCCCAATATTTGGTGTCTATCACCCCAAGAAACCAGATCAGATACGCGTAGTGTTCGACTCCAGCTCAAGTTACCAGGGACTCTCTCTCAGAATGATGTTCTTTTAACAGGACCTGACCTCAACAACACTCTCATTGGTCTTCTCATCAGATTCCATAAAGAACCAGTTGCCATCACTGCAGATATACAGCAAATGTTCCATTGTTTCTTTGTCAATGAAGAACATAGAGACTTCCTACGTTTCTTCTGGTTCAATGATAACGAGCTTACCAAAGACATAGTAGAAGACCGTTTTTGGCAACAGCCCATCCCCTGCTGTAGCAATCTATGGGCTTAAGAGATCTGCACAGGGAAGTGAAACAGACTTTGATGAAGATGTCCGACAGTTCATTGAAAGAGACTTCTACGTAGATGACGGTCTAAAGTCTTATCCATCGTCAGAGGCTACAATCAGCTTGCTCAAAAGTACTTGAGTGCTCTTGCTCGTTCTAACCTCAGGCTACATAAGATAGCATCCAATAGCAAAACCGTGATGGAGGCCTTTCCTACAAAAGACTATGCCAACGACTTGAAGGACCCAGACTTAGCTACAGACTCTCTTCCTGTGCAACGTAGTCTAGGACTCAACTGGGACCTCAAGTCTGACAGCTTCACGGTTCAGGTCAACCTAGAGCAAAAACCCTTCACACGACGAGGCATCCTATCCACAATCAACAGCCTGTACAATCCCCTTGGATTCGCTGCACCTGTGATCATCCAAGGTAAGACCTTGCTACGTGAATTAACTGTGGATTCAGCTGATTGGGACACCAATCTTTCTTCAGAGAAAGAGGTTTCGTGGGTAACCTGGAGAAATTCTTTCAATTCATTGTCTGATCTCCACATACATAGGCCATACACATATGTATCCTCTGAAGAAGTCCTCTCCAGGAGGCTGTGCATATTTTGTGAGGCCTCAGTCAAAGCCATAGCCGCAGTTGCTTATTTGAAAACTGTAGACACCTCAGGTCACGTCCACATAGGGTTCGTCATGGGAAAAGCAAAGCTAGCACCATGTCCCGAACCTACTATACCAAGACTAGAGCTCTGTGATGCTGTTCTTGCTATTGAGCTGGCAGAACTCATCACGTCAGAACTTGACCTACGGCTTGAAGATGCAGAATTCTTCACCGATATCAAAGTAGTGTTGGGATACATTCATAACGAGACTAGGAGATTCTATGTCTACGTCAACAACCGAGTACTTAGAATTAGGAAGTCCTCACAGCCTTCTCAGTGGGGTTATGTACCAACTAACCACAATCCTGCTGACCATGCTACCAGAGCTATACCAGCATCATGCCTTAAACCTGGCTCGTGGGGCCTGCATTCCTGTATCAACCAACACCCACCGCTCTTTAAAAACACGCGCATGAACTTTTTGAGCCTGAATCAGATGTGGAAATTCGACTTCAAGTTTCCACACTTAATACAACAGTCACTAAAAGGCACCTTGGTTCTAGCCGCTTCCACAAATTCTCCACCTGGAGGTCAGCCTACAGATACCTTTCCGAACTAGGCTACACGTGGACTTTCAACCCACCTCACTCATCTCACATGGGAGGTGTTTGGGAGCGCATGATCGGCATTGCACGGAGAATACTTGACTCGATCTTTCTGCAACTAGGCCCTTTGAAGCTCACTCACGAGACACTCACTACCTGAGGTAGTAGCTATTATAAACGTTAGACCACTGGTTCCCATATCCAACGATCCTGAAGACCCTGCTCTTAAGATCTCTGCTTACTCCTGCAGCTCTCCTCGCCCAAAAATTTAATGCAACCATGACTATTCCAAAGGAGTTTACTGCTAAGGACTTGTACAAATCACAGTGGAAGAGAGTTCAAATGTTAGCAGACCTTTTCTGGACCAAGTCGAGAAAACAGTACCTTTCCACGTTACAGGCAAGAAACAAATGGCAAGCAAGTAGGCCCAACATAGAGTCTGAATAATTACCAACATATAAATGAAACGGGTCCATATACACATATAATAACTCCCACTAACCCACAATCAATGTATATACAACATAGAGTCTGGAAACATTGTTCTAGTTAAAGACAACCAGTCCAAGCGGAATGAGTGGCCTTTAGGATTGGTGACTAAAGTCTTCCCAAGTCAAGATGGAAAAGTCAGGAAGGCGGAGATCAAGATTCCCAAGCAAAACGGAAAACTGTTTCTTAGACCCGTTTCTGAACTTTTTCTATTACTCTCCAGTTGAAATGTTTATGTGGTATCCCCTGGATATTTCTAATTAGTTATCCAACAGCTCCACCTGTTGACATATTCTTGAATTACAGCTTCATTTAATCTGCCTCATATTCTATGCAGGCCTCCGTAGCTCCCATCAGGCCTTGCTTTAGCCCGGCCCTCTTCCTCTTCAGCAGCCATCTTTTCATAGGCAAGGCTGAGTCACACTATGTCTGTTCATTAGACAGTTAGTCTTCTGTTGTTTTCCTCATCATAGCACAGTCGGTGAGTTACTATAACTTCCTGTATTGTCACTAATAGCTTTCTAGTGCTTATGTCTTCAGAGCATCTCTTCTGTCTTGCAGCTGCCCCTTTCATTCATGCTGTATAATCCATCAGCATAATGTGATGTACTGAGATATGCTGTATACTTTATACTGAATACTGTTATTTTCTTGAAGTTTTACACTGATCCTATTAATAAAAGTTGAAAAGGACCCCCCCCCCCCCCCCCCGCGTCCAGCTCAATGAATTGTTAGGAAAGAGTTTAGCTGTCTGACAACTAGTTCACACAGACGGATTGAGGGTGTCAGAACACTCACACACAGTTATCATGCTCCCTTAGTGTCCCTTCAAAATAGTTATGTCCCCCGTGGTGTCCCACATAGTAATTATGCGCCCTTAGTGCACCCACACAGTAGAATGCCCCCTTAAAGACCCCCCACACAGAGGGTAGGCCCCCCTTAATGCCCCTACACAGTAATTATTACCCTTTAGTCCCTCTACACCTTATTGCCCCTAAGCAATAGTTATGCCCCCTTAGGGCTCCCACACAGTAGTTATGCCGCTAAGGCCCCCTTAACAGCAACGTGGCCCCTATTATTAATATTTTTACTATTATTTATTTGAAGCAGTAAATTTCAAATAAATTATTTATTTGAAACATTAGTTACAGCCTTTTAGTGGCCCCATACAGTAGTGTTCCCCCTTAATGCCCCAATTATATTAGTGAAGCCCCTATAGTATAAATTAAAATATTAATGCCCCACTATGAATATTCACACGGAGCACATCCCGCTCTACCCAGCAGGCGCAATGCAGTGAATTCATGACGTCTGCTGAGTAAGAGAATGCACAGGAATGATCCTTCGGTCCCTGTGCTCTTCTACTCAGCCTGACAGGCATGATGTTGTGACTATATTGCACCTTCTGGGCAGAGCATTGCTGGGGAATGAGGCCCAGGCCATAATGGATGACAGACATACATTACAGTCCGGGCCTCACCTAGGCACACACACAGTAATCGCATACAATGCTACAGGGCCACTGAGGACAGCCATTATACACACTAGCTCATTTTAGTTGCAGGTACCTGGTGACAGATTCCTTTTAAAATAAATAATAATAATAAGTGGGCCTTCATGTTTGATGCTGCTTTCAATTATGATCCAACCATAGCCTAAGCCCAACATAGATTGATTGTGATTGGCAAAATAGGTATTCCATGCACTTTCTGTGGTGTCTTAAAGTTTCCCAAAGAAGCACCAGGTGTGTATTGCCCTCGAGGCAAGGTACAGATACCACAGTTGGATCAGGTAAAAATTTTTATGTCTGTGCACTTACCAATAAAACTGCCAATGGTGTTTATCCAGAGGCTCTGTCATAGAGTCTTATGATTCCATATCTTACTAGTTTAGCTGTTAAGTATGTAGGAGGTTAAAAATAAAATAAGCAGTGTGTGACTGTTGGGTATATAGAGCTACTAGTGACTTCCCCAAAAAGATGAGGATATGGATCGGCCTCCTGGGCACCCTTGGAACAAATCCAATGAACACTGAAACAGACAGACCAACACTTTATACCCGGGCAGCATCAGGTACTTTTTCTGCTGAGAAATTAAAAAACACATGAAGAAGCAAATAATGTAGACATGGCACGTGAGACTTATGGTAGGCAGATGGGGGAGGAAATTCCAAACGGAGTGTATTCCATCCAGCTATTTCATACAAGCTGACCCCTAAATTGAGAATTTCCCCATCTTTTCTATAACATAGTCAAAGTGGACTAGATTTTAATATATTTGAAATTTCAATTCTAAGATCTGTTGATTCTAGCAGCAAGTATTGTGCATCGAACAATGCAACCAAGGTTTCCTAGATAAAGCTGATAATCCAATGAAACAGAGTACTAATACTAGGGAGAATAAAGCCTGAATTACACACGCCGATTGAGCAAGCGATTGTCAGGAGGGAAGCACTCCCTCCCGGCAATCACCTGCTAGTTAGTTCAGGAGACCGCTACTATTACTGCTATTACATGCAGCAATCTCCACCGCAGCATGGGGAAGAGCAATCATTATGCCATCGCTCATCCCCATGCTGTCTAGTGGTTTGCCGGCAGCAGATCGTATTTAGACAGAATGATCTGCCACTGACAAACAATGATTTTTAAGCATACTTAAAAATCACAAATTGCCCAATGAATGAGCGTTTGCTTGTTCATTGGGCAATCGGCGGCAGTACTACACTGCAAGATGATTGCTAACAAGCACTTTAACGATCATCTGCCGAAAAATCGGCAGGTGTAATACAACTGCAACCCCTGCTATATTAGAGATAAGAGAAAATGTAGCTTCACAGAAGAAGTAGTCATATCAAACATATAAATAATTACATGGTAGATCAACATATTGTTGATCCTGCTGGTTGACCTTTGCATTTTGAGACCGAGCAGTGTAGTATTTGTACATGTGGGCTATTTCCCTGTACCTGGCCCATTTGGGAGATTTTCTTGACTTAAACAGCTGTATACCAGCCTTGGAGTGGTAAGTCCAAAGCAAGGTTAGATTCCCATTTTAAACTACATATAACTACGTTTTCAAGAGGAGTGTGGTTGGGTAATACTAGAGTATAATAAGAAAAGCTTTTAAGTTTAGTGACACTGTTGGAGAAAAAAGAAATTAAAAAGATATAAGAGCACTTGGATTGCAACCTGACTCAAAACCTTCCATGTTCTTCCATTTCCATTTAGATAGATAGATAGATAGATAGATAGATAGATGATAAATAGATACTGTAGATAAATGGAATGACTTATATGTTTTTACAAAGAACAACAATATGGAAAAACATGTTTCTTTGGGAAATATATTTTAGCATTCAGAAGATTTAGGTTCATGCCTAGTTGATAACAGTTTTGGAAGATATCATTAGCACTGCTGACCATGTTTTGTATAAACTGCAGAACCCTACATCAGAGGTTCAGGCAGTAACATTTCCACCACACAACACATAAATATAGAGAGGGGGTTTGATCTAATATGAGACAGCAAATAATGTTCAAAGTAACTAAATGTCATATAGCTCAGCTAGAGGAGTACAACAAATGAGGATTAAATGAAACACACTGGAAAGAGCATATGAAAAAACACTATACTTATACTTTATATCTGCTCAGAAAATAGAGAAAAGTAGCCCATGATTATGCAGTGCTGTCTTTTCATTTTATCTTCAACCTGCTAAGAACACAGTTAAAGGAGTTTTCCAAGATTCTGATATTGATAGCCTATCCTCAGGATAGGTCATCAATAATAGATTGTCAGGGGTCCAACAACCCACTAGGCCACTTTCATCAGTCACATGACCCAGGTGCTGCTCCGTCCCATTAAAGTAAATGGGGCGGAGCTGCAATCCCAGGCATGGCCGCTTTCCAATAGACAGCGCTATGCTTGGTAAGCTTACTGAAGTGCCGTGGCCTCCTCCAACAGCTGATCGGCAGGGGTCCTGGATTTTGGTCCGAGGATAAGCCATCAACATCAGAATCTCAAAAAACCTCTTTAATGTTGGTCTTAAGGACCCAACCGTTCTTTTTTTTTGGACTTACTTCATTCCTAAGTTTTTCACTTTTCTAGTTGTAACTTTCAGTGGCACCATATTAGGATACATATAACATTGTTTAAAGGGATTCTCTGAGAATTAAGAAAATGAAAATACTTAAATATTACTTCATTATAAATACCCATCATTAGTTATAATGGCTCATTTTGTCCAGGGGGCAATCATTAGGAGAAATTAAATGGCCACGTCCAATTAGTACACAGAAAACCTGTCCTAATCACACAGGAGAACAAGTTACTTCACAACACTGAGGTAAAGAACGGCCTCATCCTCCTCTCTGCTCTGCTTGTCAGGGATCCTGAATACAAAGATAACTGAGTACAGAGAGGATGAACAGGGCAGACTGTGGTAATGTGGATCTGTGTTAAAGGAGACTGCATACAGGTGCTGCTGCTCATTACCCACACTCCCTCTGTACTTCATGTCTCATAAAATCCATTCCTACAGAGATTTAGCTGAAGATTAGAGATGAGCGAGCATGCTTGAGTGCCATTTTCACGTATTTGCGTAATCTGTGTAATTTTAATCTGTACACAAATGTGTACGCATAACATACAAATTGTTAAAATGCGTACGCATTAGTGTACAGATTAAAATATGCGTATGTATTAGCATACCAATTTTAAAATGCGTACGCAAATACGCGAAAATGGCACTCGAGCATGCTCGGCCGAGCATGCTCGCTCATCTCTACTGAAGATCTCAACAGCTGTATTCAGGATCATAATCCCTGACAAGCAGAGCAGAGAGGAGGATGAGACTGCTGTTTAGGTTAGTGTGATGAAGAAACTCATCCTGCTGTGTGATTAGGACAGGTTTTGTGTATACTAATAGGACAGTGGCCATTTCAGTTCTCCTAATGAATGCTCCCAAAACAAAACCAGCCATTCTAACTAATGAAATGCATTTGGGAATATATTTCTAATAAAGTAATATTTGAGTATTTTCATTTTCTTAATTCCTTAATGCTATTTTTAACATTTAATAGCTATATTTGTGAGTCACCAAACTGACACAGAAGTCAACTTCTCCATTCACTTCAGGTAAAACTGAATAACTGTGCAATTATACATCATATGCAGTTTAATATTTACTTTATAGTGTTATCTGTAAAGTTGATTTGTATGCACAAATGTGTAGGTCATTATAGATGACCTAGCTAATATTTACTTAAGGCCTCTTTCACACGAACGTTGGGTTTTGCGGCCCGCAAATTGCGGAGCCGCAAAAACTACGGATGGCATCCGTGTGCATTCCGTATTTTGCGGAACGGAACAGCTGGCCCCTAATAGAACAGTACTATTCTTGTCCGTAATACGGAATAGGGCATGCTCTATTTTTTTTTGTGGGCTACGGAACAGACATACGGATGCGGACAGCAAACGGTCCCATAGAAATGGACCCATAGAAATGAATGGGTCCGCATTTTTCATGTGAAAAATGCGGATCGGAGTCCGCAAAAAATACGTTCGTGTGAAAGAGGCCTAAGGCTGTATTCATCATTTTATTTTTTTGTTTTTGTGATTCGTCAGAAGAGCAAAAAAAAAACAGATCCTTTATTTAGTGAATATTCGTTGTGCTCATTTTGCATCCATTTGTGGCAGTTCCGTCACAGATTTGTTATTTTGGATGGGAGAAAAAGTCCTCCTCTCATTTTTCTGAATGCGTTTTTTTTCTTGTCAAATCCTGGCACATTTGCGAATCTTATTATTATGGGCATTGCAGTAACATCCGGTAATCCCGGATCCGGAGAGCTCAGGCAGGCTGTTCTCTGCCGCGCAGCCTTCCAGAACTAACATTCATAAAGAAGCCTTATATTGTTTTATATTGTTGAACTACATTTTATGTTATATTGTAATTTATCCTGTTATTGTACTATATCTGTAATGCATTGTGGTAATGGTTAATGCACAGTCAGTCAATACTAAGAGGCTTTATTATTTTCTACCTATGCAACGTTTTGGGGAAAAAACAGACACGCTTTTACAAGTCTATGAAATTGCAACATTGTTTCTGTTCAGGGTGTGATTTTCCACTCCACTCCTCCTGCTAGAAAGTTCTAGTTCAGCTAGCAGCTGTATATGAGAAGAGCAGTCGGAGCCCCTAGTTGTCTGCAGACAGGGAACAGGGATCAGTGCTTAGTAGGAGGGACTTTGCCAGACTGCACTAGTGAACAAAAGAAGATGGGGAAACTCTGCTACAGACCCTGTATCTCCAGCCGTTTCACCAGGTAGCCAGCTGGATGACTGAGCCACAGAAACTGGGCCATCATGCCTTTGACCAGGGAGCCAGCCTTCTGATAGAGAGGAACAGCTATCTAAGGCCTTTCTTTATCATGAAACCTTCTTCTGCCAGCCAGGGATAAGACTGGAGAAACTAGCTCAGTGTCTTGTCTGTATTGTTTTGCCCTTCGTTCATCCAGTAAAGAAGCACATTGGTTTACTGCAAACCCTGACTCTCTGGACTTATTTTCCATTGGTGTAAACCAAGCCTTACCATCCTTTCCCTATAGCAGCAACGGTGTCAAAGGACCCAGTGTACCGTTGGGGTCATGCCAAACCCGCCACAGCACATACATTGTGTCACGGGAAGCCGGCGGCACGCTCCCCGCTTGCAGCGCCGCCGGACTTCCGCTTCCACAGAGCGAGGACGCGACTGGCGTCCTCGTCTCCATGGTAACAAGAGGCGGGGAGCGTCGGGTGCGCTTCCGGATGCTGCGTGCCCGGCGTCCCCACCCCCCTAGACACGAGCAGTGTGCGGTACTGAGCGCTGGCCCGGCAAGCCAGCGCTCAGAGTATATTTTCATATGGGGGCCTTATGTTTGGGTCATGTGGCGCTGGCCACGCCACATGACCAAATTTATAGCATATTTGAGCGCTGGTCACGTTTGGCCAGCGCTCATTATGCAAATGAGGTCATGTGACGCTGGCCCCGTCACATGACCCATTGGAGGGCTTTTTAAAGCTGCCAGCTGCCCTCTCAAATCGCCTGTGATTAGTTACCTCTTTGATCAGTGCTTGTGCGACCTTTTGCTGGAATTACTACTTGGATTTTGGATTTTGGATTTGGACTTTAGACCTCTCTTTCGCTTCTCCCCTGGTATTGACGTGACCTCTTGTGTTTGACCCGGCTTTCTGACTACTCTTACATTGTGTTTGTCTCGTCTGTGTTTGTCCGTCCCTGTGTTCCCTTTCCCTCCCTGCGCACTTATCCAGTGTAGGGACCGCCTTCGTGGTTGTCCGCGGCTGCCTAGGGCCGACTGAGGCAAGTAGGCAGGGAAAGAAGGAGGGGTCAGTTCAGGGCTCACCACCCTTGTTTCCCCTCGTGACAAAATCACAGGCCCAAATTTCATGGAGCAGTTGCGGGCTCTCACGGACCAGGTTCAAAGAATGGCTCAGGCAATCCAGGATCTGGCCGAGAGGCTCCAACATCAGGAGCAGATTCAATCCGCTCCAGTAGTGGCTCCTTCCGCATCCAACCCCATTGTGGAGCCCCATGTTAGGCTGCCGGACCGATTTTCGGGGAACCGGAAGGCCTTCCGTTCCTTTAAGGAAAGCGTTAAATTATATTTCCGCTTACGCCCCCACTCCTCGGGTTCCGAGCAGCAGCGGGTGGGAATAATTATTTCCTTGCTGCAGGGTGATCCGCAGGAGTGGGCCTTTTCGTTACCCCCTGACTCCCCAAGTCTGCAGACTGTAGACGCATTTTTTCTAGCCTTAGGCTTATTATATGAGGAGCCCGACTTGACTGCGGTCGCCGAGTCTCAGCTCAGGGACATTCGGCAGGGTAACCGTCCAGTAGAGGACTATTGCGCGGAGTTTAGGAAGTGGTGTGTCTCTTCAGGGTGGAATGACCCAGCCTTAAGAAGTCAATTCCGGGTGGGGCTGTCTGACCAACTGAAGGACCTTCTAGTGTGTTATCCGACTCCTGAGTCCTTAGAGGCGACCATGACCTTAGCCATTAAGCTAGACCGACGGGTGAGAGAGAGACTAAGAGAACGTTCAAGCATTCCTCAGGTTGCCGTGTTGCCTGACATTGCTCTTCCAAGTCCATCCCCTACCAGAGTTCCGGAGGAGCCCATGCAATTAGGTGGAACCCTAAGGGACCAGAGACGCCTGAAGGGAGCCTGTTTTTACTGCGGTGAAATGAACCACTGGCTCCAGCAGTGTCCCAAACTTCCGCCCTCTAGGAGATCTCCGGCGGGAAGTAAGGTAACTCCAGCGGTGGTAAGGAGGAAAGTTTTGCTACCTATCTCTGTCACCTATAATCAAATTAAGGGGGTTGGTCAAGCATTTGTTGATTCAGGTTCTGCCGTTAATTTTATTAATTTTGATTTTGTACAATCTGTGGGTATTCCGCTAGTTCCTTTAAGGGAAGCAATTCAAATCATTGCTTTAGATTCCACCCCATTAAATAATGGGAGGGTGGAGTTTTGTACTCCCGAGGTTTCCTTAACTGTGGGAATTTCCCATACTGAAACTTGCTCTTTCCTTATCCTAAGGGATTTACCTGCTGACCTCGTTTTAGGTCTGCCATGGTTACAGGACCACAACCCTGTGATCAACTGGCCTGCAGGTGAATTAGAGAAGTGGGGAGGTGATTGTTCCAAATGTTGCAAATCGATATTACAGGTTGGAGGTACCACTGAGTCTCTTATCCTGCCCGGATATATCAGAGATTTTCAGGACGTATTCTCCATGTCCGAGACTGAGTTCCTCCCTCCTCACCGGCAATATGATTGTGCTATTGAGATTACTGAAGGTTCCAAGTATCCTAAAGGCCGTATTTACAATCTTTCCACTCCTGAGCGGCAGTCCATGAGGGATTATCTTAAGGAGAGTCTGGCCAAGGGTCACATCCGGCCTTCAGTTTCCCCCATGGGGGCCGGATTTTTCTTTGTTGGTAAGAAGGATGGAGGATTGAGGCCCTGTATTGATTACAGGGAACTTAACAAGATCACGGTCAAGAACAGGTACCCGCTGCCCCTTATCCCGGACTTACTGAACCAGATTCAAGGCGCCTGCTGGTTCTCTAAGCTGGATTTGAAGGGAGCTTATAACCTGATTAGAATTAGGGAGGGGGATGAATGGAAGACGGCCTTCAATACCCCTGAGGGTCACTATGAGTATTTAGTAATGCCCTTTGGGCTAAGCAATGCACCCGCTGTGTTCCAGAATTTTGTCAATGACATTTTCAGACCTTTTATTGGGAGGTTCATGATTGTTTACATTGATGATATCCTTATTTTTTCGGCGGATTGGGAGTCTCACGTTTCACATACCAGGCAAGTGTTAGAAGTGTATATTTGGCGTTCAGGAAGTGGCCTTTTTAGGATACATTTTGACTCCTTTTTCTTGCAAAATGGATCCAGCTAAGGTGCAAGCCATCCTTGATTGGGTGCGACCCTCCTCCCTTAAGGCGCTCCAACGATTTTTAGGGTTTGCGAACTTTTATCGCAAATTTATTAAAAATTTTTCATTGGTGGTCAAACCAGTTACAGATCTGACTCGTAAGGGAGCGGATCTAGTTAATTGGCCCCCTGCAGCTATTGAAGCCTTTGAGAAGCTAAAACAGTGTTTCACTAATGCCCCGGTGTTAATCCAGCCTGACCAGAGTGAGCCCTTTGTAGTTGAGGTGGATGCATCTGAGGATGGGGTTGGGGCAGTACTGTCCCAGGGGTCTTCCACCTTAACTAACCTTAAGCCATGTGCCTTTTTCTCCCGCAAGTTCTCGTCTGCGGAGAGAAACTATGATATCGGTAATAGAGAGTTGTTGGCCATTAAGTGGGCATTTGAGGAATGGCGTCACTTCCTGGAAGGGGCATTGCATCGCATTGTGGTCCTCACTGATCATAAAAATCTTATGTTTTTGGAGTCTGCTAAACGTTTGAATCCCAGACAGGCGAGGTGGGCTTTGTTCTTTACCCGTTTTGATTTTTGTGTTACCTTTAGACCAGGAAGCAAGAACATTAAGGCTGACGCCTTATCCCGAAGCTTTCAGGCGTATCAGCCTCCTGACGTCCCTCCTGAGCCCATCCTGCCGACTGACATCATCGTGGCCGCTACCTCGTCTGATCTGGCATCTGAAATTTCAGCAGGACAGCATCTCGCTCCCACTGGTACCCCCTATGACAAATTGTTTGTGCCAGCTCATTTGCGTTTGCGACTGCTGGGTGAGTGCCATAACGCTGTATTATGTGGTCATCCTGGTATCTATGCCACCAAGGAGTTAGTCTCTAGGCAGTACTGGTGGCCATCGATTTCCAGGGATGTTCAGGCTTTCGTAACTGCGTGCAATACTTGTGCCAGGTCCAAGAATCCCAAGACACGGCCTATGGGTGAGCTACGTCCATTACCCATACCTAGCAGACCATGGTCGCATTTGTCCATGGACTTCATCACGGATTTACCTTGCTCCGAGGGTAAAACTGTGATTTTGGTTGTGGTTGACAGATTTAGCAAGATGTGTCATTTTATTCCGTTGTGTAAATTACCGTCTGCTAAGGTCTTGGCGTCTGTATTTTTGGACCACATAGTTAAACTGCATGGTATTCCAGAGAATATTGTATCGGACAGGGGGGTGCAGTTTGTGTCCAAATTCTGGAGAGCTTTCTGTAAGAAGATTGAAATATCTTTGTCCTTTTCATCGGCCTTCCATCCGGAGACCAATGGTCAAACTGAGCGTCTTAATCAATCGGTTGAGCAGTATCTCAGATGTTATGTGACTGATAAACAGCTTGTGTGGGCCAGATACCTGTCTCTGGCCGAATTTGCTATTAATAACCGAGTAAATTCTTCCTCTGGGGTTTCACCTTTCTTCTGTAATATGGGCTTTCATCCGCGCTTTGGTTCCTTTTCCTCATCCTCTTCAGTTGTCCCAGAGGTCAATGCTGTTTCTCAAGAACTGTGCACAGTTTGGGCACAGGTTCAGTTGAACCTGGAAAAGGCCCAAGGAGTCCAAAAAACTAAGGCGGATAAGAAACGTTCTAAGGGTGTGGATTTCAAGGTGGGGGACATGGTATGGTTGTCGACAAAGAATCTACGTATGAAAGTACCATCTTATAAGTTTGCGCCTCGCTTCATTGGTCCATACAGGATCACCAAGGTGATCAATCCGGTATCTTTTGAATTATGTTTACCCGACTCCCTTCGCGTTCATAATGTTTTTCATATATCTTTGCTTAAGCGTTGTGTTGCTCCCGTTGGTCCAGAAGAACAGTCCTCGCCTCCGGTCGAGGTAGAGGGACAAGTGGAGCACGAGATTGCTAGAGTTATTGATGTAAGGAAGGTCCGGAATTCCTTTCAGTACCTGGTACACTGGAAGGGGTTCGGGCCGGAGGACAGGTCTTGGGTGCCGTTGACCAGGATGCATGCAGATTCGCTCATCCAGAAATTCCACCGGCAGCATCCTGATAAACCGGCTCCCGCTGGTAAGGGTCCGGTGGCCCCTCGGGAAGGGGGGGGGGTACTGTCACGGGAAGCCGGCGGCACGCTCCCCGCTTGCAGCGCCGCCGGACTTCCGCTTCCACAGAGCGAGGACGCGACTGGCGTCCTCGTCTCCATGGTAACAAGAGGTGGGGAGCGTCGGGCGTGCTTCCGGATGCTGCGTGCCCGGCGTCCCCGCCCCCCTAGACACGAGCAGTGGGCGGTACTGAGCGCTGGCCCGGCAGCCAGCGCTCAGAGTATATTTTCATATGGGGGCCTTATGTTTGGGTCATGTGGCGCTGGCCACGCCACATGACCAAATTTATAGCATATTTGAGCGCTGGTCACGTTTGGCCAGCGCTCATTATGCAAATGAGGTCATGTGACGCTGGCCCCGTCACATGACCCATTGGAGGGCTTTTTAAAGCTGCCAGCTGCCCTCTCAAATCGCCTGTGATTAGTTACCTCTTTGATCAGTGCTTGTGCGACCTTTTGCTGGAATTACTACTTGGATTTTGGATTTGGACTTTAGACCTCTCTTTCGCTTCTCCCCTGGTATTGACGTGACCTCTTGTGTTTGACCCGGCTTTCTGACTACTCTTACATTGTGTTTGTCTCGTCTGTGTTTGTCCGTCCCTGTGTTCCCTTTCCCTCCCTGCGCACTTATCCAGTGTAGGGACCGCCTTCGTGGTTGTCCGCGGCTGCCTAGGGCCGACTGAGGCAAGTAGGCAGGGAAAGAAGGAGGGGTCAGTTCAGGGCTCACCACCCTTGTCTCCCCTCGTGACACATTGCTTACATACACATATATACACAGATTACACACCCTTTATACATACACACATAAGTCACATATACATTGCTAATACTTACATACACAATTGTTTCTCCAGAATGAAGCATCAGATCACTAAGTGAAAGGTATCATTAAGCTGAGACAGCTCTACGAGGCATTGTGCCTGGTTTAACATTGATATACCTGGTGACAAACTCTCTTTAACGCAACATAGGAATGAGATGGAGGGACAAAGAGTTAAAAAGGGCCCTAGTTGTGTTTCTTAAAGGGGTTTGCTGGGCTATTTCTAAAGTCCTGAAAGATAGTTTGTCAGTACTTACTTACCCATCCGTCATGCTGCCAATGCTGCCCTCTATCCTGAGGTCACACTGGTTGCGGACTCCTCTGTTCGAGTCCTGACTGGATGTGTTTCCAAGTCTTCCTGTTCAGCTACCTCTGCTCGGTACCCAAGTGGAAGAGCCCACATCCAGTCAGTGGCGTACCACCCATATAGGCAGACCACGCCACTGCTATGGGGCCCACGGCACAGGGGGCCCCGCCCCCTACTCTGCATCATTAAGATGCGTCCCGTCCCTGCGCTCCGGGTCTCTCCTGGCCCGCTCACCGCTGCAACTTTTAGGCCCCCCTAACATACTGAGAGCGCTCCTGTGCGCTCCCAGCTGGCCCCGCCTCCTCCCTCATGCTGCGCTGCTGGTCCTGGACAGGGAAGGACCTGTGCAGCGCAGCAAGAGGGGAAAGAAGAAGACCAAGGCCCAGCCCCCTCTAGAGTGGCGTCAGGACAAGGGACAAGTAACTGTAAGTATTTATGTGTTTCATGTATGTGTGTGTTTGTATGTGTGCATAGTATGTGTGTGTATGTGTGTATGTATGTATAGTATGAGTGTGTATGTATGTGTGTGTATGTATGTATGTGTTATGGATATGAAGACTGAAGATGTGAAGCCATTACAAGATGGCGCCGGATCCGGGACCACTCCTGCTCTTATCTGTAGTTTACATTCTTTAGCTAGACTAGATGCGCAGAAGTGAAACTTTATTTTGCATTACTAACCAATGAAATATATCCTAACCCTCAGGAGAGGATTCACTCCTCCCTGGGGTATATAACCCTTGTACCCTCCTCTAATAAACGAGAACCTCTTTGACCCTACAAGGAGTCAGTGTTGTTTCTTCCATGCATGTAAAATCCTAGGATTACTTTAATTTGGAGCAGAGAAACAAACTTTGTGGCTCCCTTTGAGAGCCATCCTTATCAGTTGGCGTCCCTTGGGTGGGCTCGAGGGAATGTAATTTCTGTAGCCGAAGGAACGGGCTTCCAGAGTGCGGTGCACAGTCGTTTGAGGGAGGGGACTGCAGCCCCAAAGAGAAGGTAAGAAAATTGATTATCTTACCTACCTCTTGTCGAGTCTACACTGCATTACGGTAGTCATTTCTGCAAGATAGAAGTTATCAGCAGCAGCTTTGGCTGAAGTTGAAACCTCGAGCTTAAAGAACCCGAAACAAGGGTTTGTTTCTACTGTGGTTTGTGTTTTATGTGGTTTGTGTTACTGAAAGGGGAGAGGAAAACCGAGTGAGAAACTGACCATGGATCGGACAGGGGGATCGCATAATCTTAGTGCAAGCTTCTCGATAGAGAGCCTGAGACAGAGGGGGCGATCCACTCGCAGGGAGGTGTTTTCCCCGTGCTGGGTAGTCACGAGGGGGTTCTCCTGCGCCAGGTCGTCTAGATTGGTTGTCTAGACAGACGTGACCGGCCAGGAGGGTTTTCCTGCGCCGGGTCATCTAGATTGATTGTCTAGACAGACGTGACCGGCCAGAAGGGTTTTCCTGCGCTGGGTCCCCTAGAGAGTTGTCTAGAGAGACGTGACCAGCCAGAAGTGATTTTCTGTATTAGGCTGCAGTGTACAGTCAGCGCATAGCAGATGTAATCAAACCTCAAAGCTAGTGTGCAGTCCGTGCGGTCAGAAGAATTGAGTCTGATTGAGACTAACCTGATTGAGCGATATCTGCTCAACTGTGATGATGAGGCCAAAAGAGGGTTAAGTTGAGAATAGAAGAAATCATCACTCACAGAGAAAAGTTTGCTGTGGCATTAGGCCAAAAAGGAGTGAACACTGGCCTTGAATTTACAACATTATATTCCGTTATGAAAAACAATGCGAGCATCAGCGGAAAATTATTAAATATAAGAATTTAGTCTGGGCAGAAATGTATAATGAAAAGACAAATGATTACTTTTACATGCCGTCAGCACGGCCCCTAAGATGGTACAGGAGGACCCAACTGCGCTCCCGCAGACACATCCCCCACCATATCACTAGCCCCCTCAGTCTCCCTCTTCAGAGAGGTGGACCTGTGAAGTACGTCAGTGCCAAAACCACGCCCATGGCTCACCTCTTTGTATCCAGTTATCACACAAGACGGCACGCCCTACGTCCCAATGTCCATTCTGGCAGCCATCTTAACTTAGGGAACTTCCCTTCCTGGTGGTCATCTTAACTGAGGGAACGTCAGTCCCCGCCCAGTGGCCATCTTAGTCACTGGTATTCTCCGTGACATGGCTACAAGTGGAAAGCAAAGCACATAGATGCAAGTAGAACCACAACGAGTATTCGACTTAGTAAATGAAGGATATACACATACCTATAATAAGTTAATATTGTTTAATTAGATGAAATGACTTAACCTCTGTTTTTTCTGTTACTAGGATTAAGTCAGCACTTGGAGGCAACTTCATCTCGATTCCTAACAGGTTGTTGTGATGGTGCAGGTGTTCAGGACTCCAGGTCAAGGGGAACCGGGTGAAGATGTTAGGTTAGGTCCTGCATTTGATACAAGGTCAAGTGAAGTACTTGGTCCTGGGTGTCCTGCCCATGCTAGAATCACAAAAGGAAGGGATTGTGATGGAAATGGTCTCACCTGTGGTAAACTGTAGCTTGACATAAGATGCCACATAAGTAGTAAGGGAGAAAGAATGTAGACAGGCAGTGAAGAACATCAGCAAGCTAATGGAAGCTGTAGAGATGCACCCCGATGGTAAACTGAATCCAGAGTAGTGAAAAAAAAAAAAAGCATGTAGGAAAAATAAAGGGTGCCTGAAAGATAACAAGCTCAAAGGGGTCCGATTGTGAGTATCTTACGGAAAGTGTATAGAGGAGGTGTAGAGAGACAGAGAAAGTGTCAAGTATTATTATGAATGTTATCACGGTAATTTTAAACCACCTCCCAAACGGAGAAAGGAAAAAGTAGGTCTTCCACCTTATAATGGTCCTGGGGAATGGATCTGCAGCATCTGCAGGACCCGGAACCCAGATTGGAAAGAGTTATGCTGTATGTGGTACTCCTACACCACACCACATGGATTCTATTCTGTGTTAACTGAGGCCAGATCACTGTCCCCACAAACAACCATGTTCTTAGAGACAAAGACAGATGAGAAAGGAAAAAAAAAGGTAGACCAGTATTAGGAAACGAACAATCCAGTATTGGCTGTGCCCTCAAACATTTTAGCAGATTAAAGTCCAGCTCCAATGATATCCCTCACTCTGGGTGATAAAGAAGAAGTCCTGTTTTTGATTGATACTGGAGCAGCCAAGACAGTTGTGCACAGCAAACATGTCCTCCCCTGACTTAATCACCATGGACACCAGTCCTGGAATAGGAGTGGATGGGAAAGTAGTACACTCCCCTTTAACAAAACCCATCCATGTTAGATTTGCCCTTAACCAAGAAGTGCTTGCCCGGTTGCTGGTCAGTGATACTGTCCCCTGTTGCCTCCTGGGTAGAGACTTGCTTGCAGCATCGCATACCAGGAGGATGGCACTGTGAAACTAACAGGTGCCTTTTTAATGACCAAGAACTTTGTTAGCAGTAGGTGATAAAACTCCCTGGTCCATGTTTATGTCAGTACTCCCAGAAGATGAGAAGGAAGCCCTGCTTGCAGTATCCCTTGAGTATGGCACCGTTGGATGCCATATTTCAAACATTCCGAGACTTTATGAAAAAGATTGTATCCCCTTCTACCACTCTTTTGTACCCTGAGAAAAAGGAAAGTAAGAAGGGCAAAACCAACCCAGTACCAGGTAGTACATGGCCTACGTGCTGTCAATGAAGCCACAGTTTTTAATACCCCCATTGTGTCCAATTCACACACCTTGTTGACTCAGGTACCCACTACCTCTACCCACTACACAGTAATTAATTTGGCTGATGTTTTCTCTTCCATACCACTACATCCAGACAGTTGGTATTTGTTTGCCTTCAAACATGAGGGTAAAAAGGTATACTTGGGTGATGCTGCCACAGGGAGCCCAGAACTCAGCCAATATGTATACTACAGCCATGTCGCCATGATTGCAAGGTGTCAAAAACAAAGCTTCAGTTTTGCTGCATTCCTTCATGGGGTGACACATCTCACCCCTGAGAAAGAAGTCTGTGGAGGACACCCCTTTGTCCAGAAACGTGAATGCACTGAGGACATTTTTTGGGCCTCGTTTCTTATTGCAGACCTTGGACATGCACGTTTGGTTTTATGATTGTTTGTCCTCTAGCCCCTTCCACTTTACAGAAGAGGTAGTAGATGGATGCCTTTCATGTTCAAAGGCTGGTAATTTGGTACTCCCCGCACTGGGTCAGATTATTACATTTAGATTGTATTGTATAGAAGTGAATGGCCCTGCCTCAGTTGTCCTCACTTAACTGCTCCTCATGATATTACATTTATCCTCACATAGGTATAACCCAAAAATCTTTTAGATGCCCGCCTTTTGAGAATGCAGTGTTCCATTTTGTTGCCTGACAATGTTAGTATCCAAAGGTGTAATACTTTGAATCCAGCCACCCTGTTGTCTCTAAAGCAAGGGGGGAGGGAAGAGTTAAGGCACCTCATGACTGTTGGCAGATGATGTCACAAGAGACATCATGTGCTCTTTGTGGATGGATCGAGGTATGGCCAGGACGGCAGGTGCTACACAGGTTGGGCAGCGGTGACTAAACATGACACTAAAAATGCAGAGTCCTTACCACCACATATCTGCTCAAGAAGAGAGTCCAGAGACTCTGGAGATGGTTTGCAGAGATGCAGAGGGAAAAACAGCCAACAATTACACTGATTCCATGTATGCCTTTGAGCCCATGGCTATGGGCCCATTTGGAAAGCCAGAGACTTCATGACCCCTTCACGTAAATCCATCAAAAATTAGGAAGTGGTGAGGTCTCTGATGGAACCCCTCATGTTGCCAACTTGAGTGACGGTGATAAGAACGAAAGGCCACTGTGAAACAGACACAGAGGAGGCGAAGGGAAAGCCAAGGCAGATCAGGTGGCAAAAATGGCTGCCAAATTGCCTAGGCAGACCCCTGCCTTAGTGGCCACAGCTCAGGTCCCTGAAATAACTCCTCCTGTCTCCCTGAAAGTTCTTAAGACCTTACAGAACCAGGCGGGGAAGGAGGAAAGGGACCAGTGGGTGTCAAAAGGGGGGACTGCAAAGGAAGGACTAATACAGTTTCAAGGAAAACTCTGCCTTCCCAGGTCCCTCTAACCCACAATGGCACAGGCAACCCATGGAGTGACGCACCAGTCAAAAACTGCTATGTGATTTAGTACATAGCACATGGTACGCTCCAGGGTTCAGCACTGTAGGAGCCAGATATACTCAAAGATGTATGATTTGTGCCCCGAACAAACGTGGGTCAGATGGTTACAGTACCTCAGAAACACACGCACTTCGTCACTTGTATCCATCTCAACGCTTGCAGACTATGTTCAACTACCCAAGGTGGATGTGTATGCATAGATGTGTGATGACTTGTTTTCAGTATGGCCAGAAGTATACCCGATAGCTAAGGACACAGCCTAGACCACATCAAAGAAGATTATGGCCAAAGTTGTATGCAGGTACAAGGTACCAGAGGCCATTGAAGGTGACACAGGTGTTCACTTTACAGGTGAAGTGATGCAAAAGGTGATTAAGATTTACGGTGTAGAACAAGCCTAAAGTGCTTCGTACCATCCACAAAGCAGCAGTAGGAAAGAACTGAACGGGACACTAAAGTAAAAGACTCAAAAAGCCATGGCACAGACTGATAAGCCATGGACAGAGTGCCTGCTGTTAGCCCTCTTTCCAGTAAGGTATACCCTTAACCGTAAGACAGGCTTTAGTCCCTTTGAGGTCCTTTTTGGGGTCAGCCCCTAGGACAGGATTGTATTTCCCACAGCAGCTCCAGATGCAACGTGGTTGTCTGACAGATTATGTGATCAGTTTGTACAAGCGTTTGACGAAAACACATTCTCTAGTTTTTGCTTCACTTCCAGATCTTGATAAATTACCAGGGACCCACCCACCTGTGCCTGGAGATTGGGGGTTAAAAGGACACAGTAAAACAGTCCTTAAACCCTGGTTTGATGGTCTATTACAAGTGATGTTAACTCCAAGCACATCAGTGAAGCTCAAAGGAAAACCAGCTGAGAGCTTGTACACACATATATACATAGATGCGATAGGAGTCCCAAGGGGGATCCCCAATGAGTTCAGAGCAAGAGATTAGGTGGCAGTGGGATTCGAGTCGCTTATTCCCACTATCAACATTAACAAAAATGTGGATTGGATTAATTACATCTATTATAATCAGCAGAGATTTGTGAACTACTCCAGAGATGCCCCGAAGGGACTCACATCTTTATCTGAGGAGTTGAAAAGGAACTCAGGCATTAGTGATCCATGGGATGCCTGGTTTGACTGGCTGAAAGACTGGAGAAAATCTCTTGCTCAGTTAGGAGTTGTCATCTTGCTAAATCTTAATAATGCTTGCTCTAACTGTTTGTAGTGTGATCCCTTGTGCCAGGAAACTGTTGGCAAAAGCAGTGGAGAATTCCATCCCCAAGATAATCATGACTGAACCATATGATGACATCAGGAAGGAGATTCATGTGCCCTTGGATGACATCAGCCCTCCCTCAACTACAGTTCTGTGAGGCGGGAGTGAAGATTCCTTGGGACCCTGTGTTTCAATGGTTGATAAGCCTGACAACTAACCTTAAAGCCAATATGTCTAGCTTTAGCACATATTTACATAATCCGCACTTAGCTTTAACACATATTTACACATTCTTTGCTTAAAATTAGCTTAGTGTGAGTGGTCCTGTGCACCCGGAGGATTCCTGAACCAGAGCGGATGAAGAAGAAGACCACCAGATGGATGTCAGCGAAGAAGTCACCCACGCAGTTCCAGTGAAGCCTGTGTTAAGGTCAGAGTTAGAATCTGACTTCCCTTTGTGCAAGTCCACTAAGAGGGAGTCTATCTATTAGGCAGGGCCGTATTAACAACTAGGCACCGGGGGCACGGTGCCTAGGGCGGCAGGTTGCGGGGGGCGGCACCCCGCCAGGAGTATATAACGATTTAAAAAAAAAAAAAAAAAAAAAAAAAACATCCTGGAATTTCTGGAATTTATATATTTTTTTTAAAATTTCCGCAGGAGGGAGGGAGGGGGTGTGCTAGGGTGCTGCTGTTGGGTGGCGCGGGGTATCGGCGACCATGCCGGTGCTAAACTTTTCCCTTTATAAGATGCAGTGCATCTTATAAAGGGAATACTAGCGAGCGCTTCCATAATGGAAGCGCTCACTAGCCTGCAGGACGAAGGGGAATGAAGCGCTGGTAGCGCTGTACAGTACTTACCCCTCCTCCTGCTTGCTCTTCCTGAGGCCGGCGCTGCTGTGTCCTGACTGCCTGCAGCGTCAGGACGTACAGAGCGCCCTCTGACCTGACGCTGCAGGAGGTCAGGTGACTTCAGCGCGGGCCCCTGGAAGAGGAGAGAGCGGGGACACAGCCAGGACCGGCAAGTTTTTTTTTTTTTTCTTGTCTGATCTGAGGTCTGAAGTGGGGGCCAAAAAGGGATCTTAAAAGGTGGGGACAGAATGGGGGGGATCTGAAAAGGTGGGGACAGAATGGGGGGGGGAATCTGAAAAGGTGGGGACAGAATGGGGGGGATCTGAAAAGGTGGGGACAGAATGGGGGGGGATCTGAAAAAGTGGGGACAGAATGGGGGGGGATCTGAAAAGGTGGGGACAGAATGGGGGGGATCTGAAAAGGTGGGGACAGAATGGGGGGGGGTCTGAAAAGGTGGGGACAGAATGGGGGGGTCTGAAATGGTGGGGACAGAATGGGAGGGGATCTGAAAAAGTGGGGACAGAATGGGGGGGTCTGAAATGGTGGGACAGAATGGGGGGGATCTGAAATGGGACAGAATGGAGGGATCTGAAATTGTGGGACAGAATGGGGGGGGGTCTGAAATGGTGGGACAGAATGGGGGGGGATTTGAAATGGTGGGACAGAATGGGGGGGATCTGAAATGGTGGGACAGAATGGGGGGGGATCTGAAATGGTGGGACAGAATGGGGGGATCTGAAATGGTGGGACAGAATGGGGGGGATTTGAAATGGTGGGACAGAATGGGGGGGATTTGAAATGGTGGGACAGAATGGGGGGGATCTGAAATGGTGGGACAGAATGGGGGGGGATCTGAAATGGTGGGACAGAATGGGGGGGATCTGAAATGGTGGGACAGAATGGGGGGGATCTGAAATGGTGGGACAGAATGGGGGGGATCTGAAATGGTGGGACAGAATGGGGGGATCTGAAATAGTGGGACAGAATGGGGGGGATCTGAAATAGTGGAACAGAATGGGGGGGATTTGAAATGGTGGGACAGAATGGGGGGGATTTGAAATGGTGGGACAGAATGGGGGGGATCTGAAATGGTGGGGCAGAATGGGGGGGGGTCTGAAATGGTGGGACAGAATGGGGGGGGATCTGAAATGGTGGGACAGAATGGGGGGATCTGAAATGGTGGGACAGAATGGGGGGGTCTGAAATGGTGGGACAGAATGGGGGGGTCTGAAATGGTGGGACACAATGGGGGGGTCTGAAATGGGGGGGATCTGAAATGGTGGGACAGCATGGGGGGGGTCTGAAATGGTGGGACAGAATGGGGGGGATCTGACATGGTGGGACAGAAATGGGGACCAGAAAGGGGGGTCTAAAATGGGGGCCAGAAAAGGGGTTCTGACATGGGGCCAGAAGGAGAGTTCTATATGGGGGCCACAAGAGTATGATATGGGGCCAGAAGGGGGGGTATGATTGGGGATCTAATTAGGGGTCTGAAGGAGGTCTGATTAGGGGCCTGAAGGGTCTGACTGGGGGTCTAGAGGGGTCTGATTGAGGGTCTGGAGGTCTGATTGGGGGTCTGGAGGTCTAAATGAGGGTCTGACAGGGGGTCTGGAGGTCTAATGGGGGTCTGATAGTGGGTCTGGGGGTCTAATGAGGATCTGATAGGGGGTCTGGGGGTCTAATGAGGGGCTGATTGGGGCTTTGGAGGTCTAATGAGGGTCAGATATGGGAGTTTGGAGGTCTAATGGGGATCTGTAGATGGGGGTCTCATCTGGGGTTTGATATGGGGATCTGATCTGAAAGGTAAGGGGGGTACTGTTTTTCTGTGTGGTGCCAGTATTTTCAGGGGGGCTGTTTCTGTAGTATAGTATGGGGGGTGGGCAGGGTGAGATGTGGAGAAGTTGAGAGGATGATGGAAAAGTAGGAAAGTAAGATGTCTGTTTGTTGAACTCGAGGCACAGCTGAAAGAAGTCACCATGGCGGTCTGGTCTGACAGGAGAAGAGGAAAGAGAACGTCTACATCAGAGAAGAGAAGTCACTGGATGTAAGAGGTACATATGTGGCGCTGTATGACCCTGTATACTCTGTAGTGCTGTATGAAATGTTTTCCAAGTCTGTCTTTGAAGGGGTTGTCTTTTTTTTTTTTTTGTATGAGCGCTGCTTTCTCTGCTCTGTTTACTGCTCTTCACTGCAAATTCTATGGCAAGCAGGTGAACAGAGCAGAGAAAGCAGCTCTCATATGAGCTCTGCTCTCTCTTCAAACAGCTGATCGTCAGGGTGCTGGAGGACCCCAGCCGATCTGATATTGATGACCTATCGTGAGGATAGGTCATTATTAGTAAAAAGAGGACAACCCCTTTAACAGTAGGACTGGAGGGAAGGGATTAGGTTGAGAATTTGGCATGGGGGGGTGTTTCAATATTTGCCTTGGGCATCAGAAAAGCTAGGTGCACCAGCGGCAGGTGGGGGGGGGTACAGACTGAGGGTAGTTGAGTGTATGTGGATGGTGGGGTAGTTGGGCGGGGGTTAATTGGCTTGGCAGAGGACCATTTTCAGTATCCAGGGGGTTGGGGGGGAGGATAGGTCACTGTAATAAGTCCAGGAGGAGGCTACTATGGGGGGTGGGGTAACAAGGCTACTATAGGGTTGGGGGGCTACTGAGGAGAGACTACTATGCTACTGTGGGGGAGGAGGCTACTATGGGGGGTGGGGTAACGAGGGGAGGCTACTATGAGGTGGGGGGGGTGAGAAGAAGCTACTATGGGGGGTGGGGGTAACGAGGCTACTATGGGGTGGGGGGTTCTAAGGAGAGGCTACTATGCTACTGTGGGGGGAGGAGGCTACTATGGGATGGGGGGGACTGAGGAGAGGCTACTATGCTACTATTTGGGGGCGTGGGGGAATGGGTTACGTTGGGGGGGGGCGTCATCACAGAGAGTGCCTAGGGCAGCATGAACCCTAAATACGGCCCTGCTATTAGGGATAGATTGTCTCCTAACTGGTGAAAAGGACGCAGGCACAATGGGACAGATTGTTAGGTCCATCTAGATCAGGGACAGACAACACCATGCTTGAAATGGCTTCAAAGGGGGGACTGTTATGGATATGAAGACTGAAGATGTGAAGCCATTACAAGATGGCGCCGGCTCCGGGACCACTCCTGCTCTTATCTGTAGTTTACATTCTTTAGCTAGACTAGATGCGCAGAAGTGAAACTTTATTTTGCATTACTAACCAATAAAATATATCCTAACCCTCAGGAGAGGATTCACTCCTCCCTGGGGTATATAACCCTTGTACCCTCATCTAATAAACGAGACCCTCTTTGACCCTACAAGGAGTCAGTGTTGTTTCTTCCATGCATGTAAAATCCTAGGATTACTTTAATTTGGAGCAGAGAAACAAACTTTGTGGCTCCCTTTGAGAGCCATCCTTATCATATGTATGTATGTATGTGTGTGTATGTATGTATGTGTGTGTATGTATGTGTGTGTATGTATGTATGTGTGCGTATGTATGTGTGTGTATGTATGTGTGTGGGTATATGCATACACTGTACATACTGTATATTGTACAGCGTGGCGCAGGGGTTATATTGTCCGGCATGGTGTAACCGCCATGCATTTGTTGTACAGTATATATTATAATCCCTGTACCATGCTATACAATGTACAGCATAATCCATACACCATACTGTATAAAATACAGTATAATCCATACACCATACTGTATAATACACAGTATAATCCGTACTCCATGCTGTATAGTATACAGTATAATCCGTACACCATGCTGTATGGTATACAGTATAATCCATACACCATGCTGTATAATATACAGTATAATCCGTACACCATGCTTTATAATATACAGTATAATCCATACACCATGCTGTATAGTATACAGTATAATCCTTACACCATACTGTATAAAATACAGTATAATCCATACACCATACTGTATAATACACAGTATAATCCGTACACCATGTTGTATAGTATACAGTATAATCCCTACACCATGCTGTATAATATACAGTATAATCCCTACACCATGCTGTATAATATACAGTATAATCCGTACACCATGCTGTATAGTATACAGTATAATCCGTACACCGTGCTGTATAGTATACAGTATAATCCGTACACCATGCTGTATAGTATACAGTATAATCCATACACCATGCTGTATAATATACAGTATAATCTGTACACCATGCTGTATAGTATACAGTATAATTCCTACACCATGCTGTATAATATAGAGTATAATCTGTACACCATGCTGTATAGTATACAGTATAATCCGTACACCATGATGTATAGTATACAGTATAATCCCTACACCATGCTGTATAATATACAGTATAATCCGTACACCATGCTGTATAATATACAGTATAATCCGTACACCATGCTGTATAATATACAGTATAATCCGTTCACCATGCTGTATAATATACAGTATAATCTGTACACCATGCTGTATAATATACAGTATAATCTGTACACCATGCTGTATACTATACAGTATAATCCGTACACCGAGCTGTATAGTATACAGTATAATCCGTACACCATGCTGTATATTATACAGTATAATCCATACACCATGCTGTATAATATACAGTATAATCTGTACACCATGCTGTATAGTATACAGTATAATTCCTACACCATGCTGTATAATATACAGTATAATCTGTACACCATGCTGTATAGTATACAGTATAATCCGTAAACCATGATGTATAGTATACAGTATAATCCGTACACCATGCTGTATAATATACAGTATAATCCGTACACCATGCTGTATAATACACAGTATAATCCGTACACCGTGCTGTATAATATACAGTATAATCCGTTCACCATGCTGTATAATATACAGTATAATCTGTACACCATGCTGTATAATATACAGTATAATCCATACACCATGCTGTATAATATACAGTATAATCCATCCTTGTGGCTGCCCCCATTCAGTTAACGTCTCCTTAATTTAAAAAAATAAAATAAATCAGTAGCTCATGTATACATTTCTTTATTGGCAAATGGGGGTGTGGCATGGGAGGAGCCAGGGTAGCATGTGGGATGGGCCGTAATAGTGGGCGGGGTTAGGGGCCCCATTCAGATTCTTGCTATGGGGCCCAATGATTTCTATGTACGCCCCTGCATCCAGTGTTAGCGTAGCGAAGACAAATGCACCAGTTGTGCAACAGAGGAGGGAGTACTGACCAAATTATCTTTCCTACACAGGAAAGAGGATGACAGAATTTTATGAAAAGCTTGGAGAAGCCCTTTAATTCCAATACAAATTACAGATGGAGGTGTATTGTTAATCCGGGGAATTATCATGATTTTAAAGTCAGGAAAGGACTTTTCTCCAGTTATCAAGTTAAATAATACTATTTTCTTTCTTTATCTTCCACAGTAGAGTTTACAATCTAATTTCTGTAAGATACAAATAATATTATGGAAAGTCACTTTATGCATAGTATGACTGTGGTGTGACGTGCTGCACTACTTTCTGCTCATTGACTTGCCTTGGTGTGGAGAATTACAGTTATTTTAAGAACAGAATTGACTGAGAACAAGCCTTGAAATCTCACTGCCTTATAATACATTCTGTTGATATCCATCTGCAATGAAGTAATTCCTCAGCTTCAGATAAGTGTGAACACTGTAGCAGAAATGAAATTGAAAATATAAGGGCACTGAAACACTGAAGTGCTCATTCTAGGACATGAAAATCTGCAACAGCGAATGCAACAGTTAACATTTCTGTCACAGCTAACAATTATTTCGAAGGAACTATACATAGCTGCACCCACTACAATCTCTGCACAATAGTTGCTTGTATATAAAATGCAGACAAATACCAAAACGTCTAGTAATAAACAGCAAAAAAAACTTTCATAGATTGTGTCATGCATAATTTAATTTTATAAACCAAAAAAAAAACCTTTCCATCTGGTCCCTAATTACAACCAATAAGCAGAACATTTCTGCACCAAAATCTGCCATGTGTGAAGGTACCCTAATTGTACAGATATCACACATGTGCTATAAATAATAGCCATATATCAAGGAAAAGGGGCCATGTTCATAGCAAAGGATTAAAGACCATGAGTAATTCCTCCAGTATAGAAAATAAATCCTGCACTGCTTCCTATGGATAACAAGCAGATTTTTTTTTCTCTGGGGGGATGGGGGGGGTTGCTGGTTATTTTCTTCATCTTCTTTACTGGATACTGGATTTCATAGTCTTAACACAAATATGTGGGTTTAACATATATTAGCTTTGATAACTATGATCTGTCAACCAAAGCACAGTTCTGGATGACACTGCATAAAATTAGTCAACGTTATAATTATAGTTATGGTTATAGAAATGTGCAGTACAGCAGAAAGTACTGAAAGAAAAGCAAATCAAATATGTCAGCCCAATGAGCAAGTTTATTTTATTCAGAAGAGAGAATCCAACACGCCTGATTCCTCTTTCAGATGAGCATGTCCACTGCAGGAAACACACTCCGTGTGGAAGCATGATCTCCCCACTGGATACATTTCGTGTGACAGAATCGCCTGGCATTATAATGATTTATAATGCTGTGTGTCTCTGCCTGACCTCCACTGAAATGAATTGTACTCACATAATATCAAAATGATTGAGTTCAGATGATTTTTCTGATGGGGTTGGTCAACTAACTCATTCTAATAAAAACCTTTTCCTACAATGCATATTTTGCCTTTTAAATGGTACATCCGCCTTTGAAACCAAATTTTTCATTGCAACAATATATTTAGAAGAAAAAAGAAAAAATATGCTTCCATTTTCTGTCGACAGCCCCAATGCAGACCTACAGTATTTGTCTGAACTTGCAGTCATGTGTTCCTTTCCTCCATTTGACCCAATCCAAATGTCTGTAATTTAGCAAAGAGACAGGAGAAGAGACTAAGGCTACATACACACGAGAGTGAAAAAAAGTCTGTTAAAAACAGACATTTTTAACGGACATTTTTTTCACTGATGCCTTTCTGAGAAATGGATGTTAAAAAAACGGACCCATGCAATTGTATGGGGGCAGTCGTTCAGTGAAAAACAGGCAAGATAGAACATGTTCTATTTTTTGTCATCTGTTTTTCACTGTCGACAAAAAAACTGCTTTGTGAATAACCCCTCAGACTACCATTGGTCTTAAAATGGACCTGTCATGGCCATTAAAAAAATGTACATCACATGTCCGTCTTTCACTGTCGTGTGCTTGTAGCCTAGCAAATAACTGCAGGATCAGACTGCACAGAATTTTTTTTTTTTTGTAGTCTGTAATCATTGAGACACACAGATCTGCATAGGTGTTGTATACATAATAGGATTATTTTAGGTGCATTTGAGCAAAAATGAAATTGGTTGCAACAATGGGTATACCATTTAACATTGAAAACATTTAACTTTTCACTGTTCGAGGTAATAAAATACTATACTTTTATGGAACAGGGCCCTTTAAGCAAATCATTGTAAACTAAATTGCGGTTTTCGGGACATAATATGGAACAGAGAAAAGAATCTTGCAAATAGGTAAATGCTGATTTTTTTAGACATATAAAGACACATCTATGGATTTATTTTAACAATATATTAAGAAAGGAAAAGGATGTGCTGTATGAACAATTTGGGAAAAAGCAGCAAGTGAAGTGGAATGTGTCTATTTTTAGTTAAATCCCATTAGAAACCTTATCCATTTTTAATAAATCTCCTTTTGTCTGTGTCACAAATCCGGAAAGTATTAATTTTTTTACTGACAATCGAGTAAAATTATAAGCACTGAATCTGTGGGCAGGATGCTTCATTACTTGTCAGGAAGTATAAATCAGTGCACCTATGAATGAATGTATTCTTGTATAGAATATATACTACCAATGGTGTAACTTATAATGCTAGTAGTCCAGAAAGGCATCTGTCAGCATAATCAACCATATGAAACCAGACGTAATCCCTGGTAGGATTGATTATGCTTAAAACAATGTCTTAGGGAAGGTTCACATCAATGTTTCATTTTCAGTTCATCTGATCTGTCAGTAGAAGAACTGATCCTCAGAAAACAACAGAATCTTTATTTTGATCATCTGTTATGATCATTTTGCATCCATTTTAGCCATTTCCATCTGAGATCCATTATTTTAGAGGAAAGAAAAAGTCCTGCCCTCATTTGTAGCTTGCAGCATTTCGAGGATATCAGCATTTTTATTATTATAAGGCCTCATGCACACTATCGCTACCCCTAAACAACTGCAAATCGCCTTTCTTGTCCTACCCTGGAAAGTATTACAAACCTGACACTGCTCTCAAAAAATATCACTGTCACTTTGTAATTTCTAATGTTGTCTTGGCATTAAAGAGCTAGAAAGGGGTTGGGTACAGTCCTAGGAGAACACAAAGCGTTATACACAACCTTTGAGGGCAATTGAGGAACGTTCTATTAAGGTCAAAATTCTATTAAGGTCAAAATCAACCATTCACTTCAATGGGTCCGCGATCCGCATGCGGTGGCCTCACGGTCAGTGCCCGTGCATTGCGGACCGCAGTTTGCGGCCCGCAGCACGGGCACGGCCGGCACACGTTCGTGTGCATGAGGCCTAAAAAAATAGCTGGTTTGAGCACTATGGAGCCAGAGAGAGGCTTGGAGCACCACTGCTGTAACACCCATCCCCTGTGTTCACTCTCCCCCTCCCATATGATTGACAAGGCTAGAGTACATCTCATCTTCATAAGCCAGTAAAACAATGAAATAAAAAAAAAAAAAGTAGAAATATAACCAGAAAAAACTTATGTACTCACAATGGTGACAAAGTGGTCTTATAAGTGTAACAGTCATTAGTACCTCAGCAGTATGGAACCAGTAATAATGCTGAATTAAAGGGGTTTTGCAGTTTTTTCAAACTGATGATCTATCCACTGAATAGATCATCAGCATCTGATCGGCGGGGGTCCGACACCCGGGGCCCCCGCCGATCAGCTGTTTGAGAAGGCAGCGGCGCTGCAGGAGCGCCGCGGCCTTCTCTGTGTTTACCACAGGCCCAGTGACTTCACGACTACTATCACTGGCCTGGGCGCGGCTAAGCTCCATTCATGTGAACAGAGCTTAGCCCCGCCCAGGCCAGTCATAGTAGTCGTGACGTCACTGGGCCTGCGGTAAACACAGAGAAGGCCGTGGCGCTCCTGCAGCGCCGCTGCCTTCTCAAACAGCTGATCGGCAGGGGTCCCAGGTGTCGGACCCCCGCCGATCAGATGCTGATGATCTATCCAGAGGATAGATCATCAGTTTGAAAAAACTGCAGAACCCCTTTAACCACTTCAGATCTGGGCCATTTACCCCCTTCCTGACCAGGCCTAATTTTACAAATCTGACATGTGTCATTTCATGTGGTAATAACTTTGGAACGCTTTTACTTATCCAAGCGATTCTGAGATTGTTTTCTCATGACACATTGTACTTCAAGTTAATGGTAAATTTGAGTCGATATGTTTTAATTTTATTAATAAAAAAATCCACAAGTTAACGAAAATTTGAAAAAATTCACTGTTTTCTAAATTTGAATCTCTCTGCTTTTAAGACAGATAGTGATACCCCATAAAATACTTTTCAATTTACATTCCCCATATGTCTACTTTATGTTGGCATCATTTTGGTAGTGTCATTTTATTTTTTTAGGACAGTAGAAGGTTTAGAATTTTAGACGCAATTTTTTTAAATTTGCAAAATCAACTTTTTTAAGGACCAGTTCAGTTCTGAAGTCAGTTTGTGAGGCTTACATAATAGAAACCACCCATAAATTATCCCATTTTAGAAACTACACCCCTCAAACTATTCAAAACTGATTTTTACAAAGTTTGTTAACCCTTTAGATTTCCCACAAGAATTAAAACAGAAGGAAGTTGAAATTTAAAAATATATTTTTTTGCAGATTTTCAATTTTTAATTCATTTTTCCTATAAGATAGCAAGGGTAAACCGCAAATCATACCTGAATATTTATTTTCCTGATTCTGAAGTTTGCAGAAACACCCCATATGTGGTTGTAAACTGCTCTGTGACCGGCAGTAATGAGAGGGAGATAGTACAAGCATTTGTGATCACTTTGACAGCTTGTCAGAGTGATCAAAAGCCTGGAGGCCAGAAAAAAAGGTCTCAGGTTAAAGCTCCATGCTCTTGGCTGTCAGGAGGCAGCTGAGTCATGGAGCTTCTATGTACAGGTGCTGCACACAGGGGGCAAAGCTAAAGGACGTTTTAAAACGTCCATTCAGAGATAGAGATCCACTACCAGGACGTTTATAGTCAATGGGCAGACTGGAAGTGGTTAATCATTGGTATCAGTGTGTTCACAAAACCATGAATTCCGTTAGGAACGCATGATTTGCAAATGTCCTATGGATAACATGCCGTCCCTGCACTCACTGGTGGTAGCGGAGCATCAGGACAAGGGATAGAGGGCTGTCCTCTCAGCAGCTGCCCTCTTCTTCTGTCAGTAAAGCTGGCACACGCGCAGTCAGAATATGTGCTGTTCAGAAAGCTGACCCCTTTTTATACAATTTCTTTGAAAGTTACAGTCATTAAAGGCCACTGATGCAGTAGCCGGCTCATTTGTGTTATAACTGGCAACCGACTGGCAACAATATAGTGGATAAAAACGTTGGTAAATTGAGCCAAACTGGTTGATAATGGCTTTCCAACCAAAAGCACATAACCTGTAACGGGGAGCCGGCGGCGCGCTTCCCCTCTGCCGTGCCGCCGGTCTCCCAGGAGTGCGCCGGAGCGAGGACGCAGGATGCGTCCTCGTCTCCATGACGACACTCACAGGAGAGGGTCCGGCACGCGCACTGATGCAGCGCGTCCGGCGTCCTCCCCGCCCCCCTAGTTAACGAGCAGGCGGGGACATCTGAGCGCTGGTCTGGGCAACCAGCGCTCAGAACATTTATTATATACCTGGTTTTGGGTCATGTGGCGCTGGCCACGCCACATGACCAAATTTGGTGCATATTTGAGCGCTGGTCACGTTTGGCCAGCGCTCGGTATGCAAATGAGTTCATGTGACGCTGGCCCCGTCACATGACCCAGTGGAGGGCTATTTAAAGCCACTAGTTGTCCTCCCTAATTGCCTGTGATTAGCATTACTACTTTGATCAGTGCTTGTGCGACTTAGTGTTTGATTGCTGTTTGACCCTGACCTTGGACTTTGGACTTCGACCTCTCTTTGCTTCACCCCCGGTATTGACGTTATCTCCTGTGTATGACCCGGCTTGCTGACTATTCTAATATTGTGTTTGTTTCGTCTGTGTTTGTCTCTCCAATTGTTCCCTGTTCCTCCCTGTGCACTTATACAGAGCAGGGACCGTCACCGTGGTTGTCCGCGGCCGCCTAGGGCCGACTGAGGCAAGCAGGCAGGGAGAGAACGGGGGGAATTCAGTACAGGGCGCACCTTCCCTTGTCTCCCCCGTGACAGAATCACAGGCCATACTAAATGGAGCCGTTGCGAGTTCTCACGGATCATATAGGTGACATGGCTCAGATGATCCAGGATCTGGCTGAGAGAATCCAACACCAGGAGCAGCTGCAAACTGCACCCGCAGCCGCTCCCTCCATTATTGAACCCCATATAAGGTTGCCCGATCGGTTTGTGGGTAACCGAAAGACTTTCCGTTCTTTCCAGGAAAGTTGCAAATTATATTTTCGTTTACGCCCACACTCCTCGGGTTCTGAGCAGCAGCGGGTAGGAATAATTATTTCCTTGCTGCAAGGGGATCCGCAGGAGTGGGCTTTCTCATTGCCATCTGACTCCCCATGTCTGTTGTCTGTGGAGGCCTTTTTCCAGGCCTTAGGTCTTTTGTATGAAGAACCAGACTGGGCCACTGTAGCAGAAACTCAGCTCAGGAACATTCAGCAGGGAAACCGCCCAGTAGAGGATTACTGTGCAGAGTTCAGGAAGTGGTGTGTCTCCTCTGGGTGGAATGACCCAGCTTTGAGAAGCCAGTTTAGGGTGGGGCTGTCAGACCAACTCAAGGATCTTCTGGTTTGTTATCCTACTCCTGACTCCCTAGAGACAACCATGACTTTAGTTATTAAGCTGGATCGACGGGTGAGAGAAAGACAGAGGGAACGATCAAGTACTCCTCAAGCTGTCGTCCTGCCTGAGTTTCCTCCTCTGAGTCCACCTCCTGCCAAGGTCCCGGAGTCCATGCAGTTAGGAGGTATCCTGAAAAACCAAAGACGTTTAAAGGGAGCCTGCTTCTACTGCGGTGAGGTGAACCACTGGCTCCAGCAGTGTCCAAAACTTCCGCCCTCTAGGAGATCTCCGGTGGGAAGTAAGGTAACCCCAGCAGTGGTAAGGAGAAAGATTTTAGTACCCATCTCCATTGCATATGATCAATTCAGGGGTTCTGGAAAGGCTTTTGTTGACTCTGGTTCTGCTGCTAATTTTATTAATTTTGATTTTGTACAGTCTGTGGGTTTACCGATGGTCCCTTTAAGGGAGGGTATTCAAATTATCGCCCTCGACTCCACTCCCCTAAATAATGGGAGGATCGAGTTCTGTACCCCTAGTGTGACCCTGACGGTTGGGATTTCGCATTCCGAAAAATGTGTTTTTTGGGTTTTAAAAAATTTACCTGCTGACCTAGTTCTTGGTTTACCTTGGTTGCAGGACCACAATCCTGTAATCAATTGGTCAACAGGTGAATTAGAGAAATGGGGGCTGAATTGTGACAAGTGTTGCAAATCTGTATTGCAGTTGGGAGGTACCACTGAGTCTCTTTTCTTACCTGAGTACATCAACGATTTTTCGGACGTTTTCTCCATGTCCGAGACTGAGTTCCTCCCTCCTCACCGGCAATATGATTGTGCCGTCGATATTATTGAGGGGTCCAGATATCCCAAGGGCCGTATCTATAATCTCTCTACTCCAGAGCGTCAGTCTATGAGGGATTATCTCAAGGAGAGTCTGGCCAAGGGTCACATCCAGCCTTCTGTTTCTCCCATGGGGGCAGGATTTTTCTTTGTCGGGAAAAAGGATGGAGGGTTGAGGCCCTGTATTGATTACAGGGAACTCAATAAAATTACTGTTAAAAACAGGTACCCGTTGCCCCTTATTCCTGATTTGTTGAATCAGGTTCAGGGTGCTTGTTGGTTTACTAAGCTAGATCTGAAGGGGGCGTACAACCTGATCAGAATCCGGGAGGGTGATGAATGGAAAACTGCCTTTAATACCCCGGAGGGTCATTATGAGTACCTAGTAATGCCCTTCGGGTTAAGTAATGCTCCTGCGGTGTTCCAAAATTTTGTCAATGACATTTTTAGACCATTTATTGGAAAATTTGTAATTGTCTATATTGATGACATCTTGATTTTTTCTACAGACTGGGAGAGTCACGTATCCCACACCAGGCAAGTGCTGGAGGTGTTGCGTGAGAACAAGTTGTTTGTCAAAGGGGAGAAGTGTATCTTTGGTGTTCAGGAAGTGACCTTTTTGGGATACATTCTCACCCCTTTTTCCTTCAAAATGGACCCGGGTAAGGTACAGGCCATTGTAGATTGGGTGCGACCTTCCTCTCTGAAGGCGCTCCAGCGATTTCTGGGTTTTACTAATTTCTATCGAAAATTTATCAAAAATTTTTCTGTTATAGCCAAACCCATTACGGATTTGACCCGCAAGGGAGCTGATTTAGTCAACTGGTCCCCTGCAGCTATTGAAGCTTTTGAAAAGCTAAAGCGGTTTTTTGTTGATGCTCCTGTGCTGATCCAGCCTGATCAAAATAAGCCGTTTGTAGTTGAGGTGGATGCATCTGAAGATGGTTTGGGGGCAGTACTGTCCCAGGGGTCTTCCACCTTAACTAATCTCAAGCCATGCGCCTTCTTCTCCCGCAAGTTCTCTCCTGCCGAGAGAAACTATGACATTGGTAATAGGGAGTTACTAGCAATCAAGTGGGCATTTGAGGAATGGCGTCATTTTTTAGAAGGGGCATTACACCGCATTACGGTCCTCACGGATCATAAGAATTTGATGTTTCTGGAATCTGCTAAGCGATTGAATCCCAGACAGGCGAGGTGGGCTTTGTTCTTTACTCGTTTTGACTTTTGTGTTACCTTCAGACCCGGAAGCAAGAACATTAAGGCCGATGCCTTATCCCGAAGTTTCCAGGCGTATCAGCCTCCTGACGTCCCTCCTGAGCCCATCCTGCCAGCTGACATCATTGTAGCCGCTACCTCATCTGATCTAGCTTCTGAAATCGTGGCAGGACAACATCTTGCTCCCACTGGTACTCCCAATGACAAGTTATTTGTGCCAGCTCATTTGCGGTTGCGACTGCTGGGTGAGTGCCATAGCTCTGTTTTATGTGGACATCCTGGTATCAATGCCACCAAGGAGTTGGTCTCTAGGCAGTATTGGTGGTCGTCAATCTCCAGAGATGTTCAGGCTTTTGTAACTGCGTGCAATACTTGTGCCAGGTCCAAGAATCCCAAGACTCGGCCTATGGGTGAGTTGCGTCCATTACCCATACCTGGTAGACCTTGGTCACATCTGTCCATGGACTTCATCACGGATTTGCCATGCTCTGAGGGTAAAACCGTGATTCTTGTAGTGGTGGACAGATTCAGCAAGATGTGTCACTTTATTCCTTTGTGTAAATTACCCTCTGCAAAGGTTTGGCTTCCGTATTTATAGACCACATAGTTAAACTACACGGTGTTCCTGAGAATATTGTTTCTGACAGGGGGGTGCAGTTTGTGTCTAAATTCTGGAGGGCCTTCTGTAAGAAGATTGATATTTCCTTATCCTTTTCGTCAGCCTTTCATCCAGAGACCAATGGTCAGACTGAATGTCTTAATCAGTCCGTTGAGCAATATCTCAGATGTTATGTTGCTGATAACCAGCATGTGTGGGCCAGATTCCTGTCTCTGGCCGAGTTCGCGATTAATAACCGTGTGAATTCGTCTTCTGGGGTATCGCCGTTTTTCTGCAACATGGGGTTTCATCCGCGCTTTGGCTCCTTTTCTCCAGCTGCTTCGGCGGTCCCAGAGGCCAATGTTCTCTCTCAGGAACTGTGCACAGTTTGGGCACAGGTTCAGTCGAACCTGGAAAGAGCCCAAAGGATTAAAAAAACTAAGGCCGATAAGAAACGTTCTAAGGGTATGAATTTCAAGGTGGGGGACATGGTATGGTTGTCAACTAAAAATCTACGTATGAAAGTACCATCCTATAAGTTTGCGCCTCGCTTCATTGGTCCATACAGGATCACCAAGGTGATCAATCCGGTGTCGTTTGAATTGTGTTTACCTGACTCCCTTCGTGTTCACAATGTTTTTCATATGTCTTTGCTTAAGCGTTATGTTGCTCCCGCTGGTCCAGAGGAACTGCCCCCGCCTCCGGTCGAGGTGGAGGGACAAGTGGAGCACGAGATTCATAGAATCATTGACGTTAGGAAAGTCCGGAATTCCTTCCAGTACCTTGTACACTGGAGGGGATTTGGGCCTGAGGACAGATCTTGGGTACCGCTGAGCAGGATGCATGCAGACGCACTTGTTAGGAGTTTTCATCGACAGCATCCTGAAAAGCCGGTTCCTCCAGCTAAGGGTCCGGTGGCCCCTCGTGAAGGGGGGGTACTGTAACGGGGAGCCGGCGGCGCGCTTCCCCTCTGCCGTGCCGCCGGTCTCCCAGGAGTGCGCCGGAGCGAGGACGCAGGATGCATCCTCGTCTCCATGACGACACTCACAGGAGAGGGTCCGGCACGCGCACTGATACAGCGCGTCCGGCGTCCTCCCCGCCCCCCTAGTTAACGAGCAGGCGGGGACATCTGAGCGCTGGTCTGGGCAACCAGCACTCAGAACATTTATTATATACCTGGTTTTGGGTCATGTGGCGCTGGCGTTGGTGCATATTTGAGCGCTGGTCACGTTTGGCCAGCGCTCGGTATGCAAATGAGGTCATGTGACACTGGCCCCGTCACATGACCCAGTGGAGGGCTATTTAAAGCCACTAGTTGTCCTCCCTAATTGCCTGTGATTAGCGTTACTACTTTGATCAGTGCTTGTGCGACTTAGTGTTTGATTGCTGTTTGACCCTGACCTTGGACTTTGGACTTCGACCTCTCTTTGCTTCACCCCCGGTATTGACGTTATCTCCTGTGTATGACCCGGCTTGCTGACTATTCTAATATTGTGTTTGTTTCGTCTGTGTTTGTCTCTCCAATTGTTCCCTGTTCCTCCCTGTGCACTTATACAGCGCAGGGACCGTCACCGTGGTTGTCCGCGGCCGCCTAGGGCCGACTGAGGCAAGCAGGCAGGGAGAGAACGGGGGGAATTCAGTACAGGGCGCACCTTCCCTTGTCTCCCCCGTGACATAACCATAATAAAGTCATATCTACCAAATCGTCAACAGCCGAAATAAACGCAATGGAATAAGACTGAGACGATTTGGTAGGTATGACTTTATTATGGTTATGTGCTTTTGGTTGGAAAGTCCTTGGTGCAATATATATCTTCAACCCAGTACATTTCTCTGACGGATTCATAAGCTCCAGATGTTTACCAAAATTAAAGAACCTTTTTTACAAATCCTTTCAAGCATGGTCTAACCATTTGTGTTCTTTTTTGTTATATAATATGCTATAATATTAGAGAAGATTTTGAAAATATTATATCTGACAACAGAAAATCACTAATCTCATCTGACTACCCCAACAACAGAAATTAGATTTTAAAGTAGCACAATTATTTTCCAAGCAATGATTTCCTAAGGAAAAAGCTGCTTAGTAAAGCTACTCTGTACTTATCACGTTTCAACAGAATCGCAGTGCGTAATACATGAATATATACAGGAAATACATCAGTACTTTGTTCATGTCATTTCCCCAGTGAACCTTCTAATAAAAACATCAAAATAAATAAAGTTCAGAACAACAATTCTTCACAAAACATAAGCCTAAATGTTGTGAGATTGGGAGGTGCTGCTAAACGAAAAAAGAAGCTGTGCCGTCTGTGAAGAATAAAATATTTTTGTCACGTACCCCACATCAAGAACATGCTGCGTGTTTCCTGAAAGACAATAGCACTGACAAAAGTCCATAGTTACTCTGCCAACAACCCCTAGGTGTTTAATGCACAAACTATGGAGCAAACTAGCCTGGCTTATATTTTTAGATGTAGTATTTTTTTCCCATTATATATAAATAGTGGCGTATTCAGCATCATTGGTCTTACTTTATATAATCAATTGTATATGAACATGCTTCATAGATACCCTACCTGATCCCCTATCACATCCATATAAAGGAGAGGAGGCCATGCATACTGTTCAAGCTCTTTGCGTTCTTCCTATAATCCAGCACTGATTATTACCCAAGCAACATTGGGTTATATTTCAGAAGTTTCAGTGCACACACTTTTAATAAGAAATCTTTTACTTTCTATCTTTATCTTCGCGCCCGATGGATGGGACAGGACATAAAAGGGCATTTGGGCAGAAACGTGGCTAGAGCTATATGAATCTACAGATTTTGAATAGATACCTACCTAGCAATGCAGTAGTTCTAGTGATTGGGATAACTGGTGTTATCACAGTACACACTGGATATAGCTACAACAATACGTCTATTGTCACTGCAAAATATAGAATAAACCTCACTATTATATAGTTCAGAACACAGGCTGATTATACAGTACCAAAGCTGCACAGAGATGAGTGAATCGATTCCAAATGAACCAAGTGTCTTACAAATTTACCAAAGACTTCAGATTCCAGGAAATCCAAAACCTTTGTGATTCATTTTGGACCGATTGCTCAAAATTGTGTCTGACATTTTACTAATCAGAAGACAGAGCTTCATGGCAGGGAAGATAGAGAAGGAGAATCTCATGACCCCAGGCAGTACTCTGGCTGGCGGGCTTGCCCATAATGCCTTATGCCCTATTCACACATCAGTGTTTTCATCAGTGATTTGCATCAGTGATTTTGAGCCAAAACCAGGTGTGGCTCTAAACACAGAACATGTGCAGATCTTTCCCTTATATCTTATCTCTGTGGAGGCTCCAATCCTGGTTTTGGCTCACAATCACTGATGGAAATCACTGACCAAAACAGTGACTGTGTGAATAAAGTATTACCGTCTGCCTCCTCCTGTCAATCAGGAGGGATGATAATGACATGTGTCACAGGCACTATACAACACCCCAAACCAAAATTCATGTCTAATCTGAGCTTGTGAATTTATATGATATGATATCTGACAGAGAGAGAGAAAACACAGATAGTTTGGTGTCAGTGACTGTGGCAAAAAGACAATAGATAATTTACAATTAATTGATAGAGAGATTTTAGACAGTAATGGTGAGGCTCAGTCAGTCATTGTCATTGTGTTACTTAGGAAGGCACAGGCAGTCCCAGTTTGCCATTGGTGTACTGTCTTCTCTTCCCTTCAGTGTTCTATCAGAGAGGGTATTCAGCACTGCAAGTGGTCGTCATAACGTGCTCCACAAGTGTAGGAAATTATTACATTTATGAAAAAGATCAGGCATGGATCCACAATCAGTTTTAACGCATCTTTGTCAGATGTCAATTATTAGATCTGCTATTGTTGCCAAGGGAATTCCTATTTATCACAGGCACAATGATGTCGCTACAACTGCCTGTCCATCATGTTCCAACAACTGCAAATCGCCTGTCTTGTCCTACCCTGGAAAGTATTACAAACCTGACACTGCTCTCAAAAAATATCACTGTCACTTTGTAATTTCTAATGTTGTCTTGGCATTAAAGAGCTAGAAAGGGGTTGAGTACAGTCCTAGGAGAACACAAAGCGTTATACACAACCTTTGAGGGCAATTGAGGAATGTTCTATTAAGGTCAAAATTATTCAGACAGCCAAATTAATCAAATCAGACCTGAATCAAATTTCAAGAAGTACATTCATCTCTAGCTACAAACATTGAAAATAATTACATGACACATTTACAATTTAATAACAAAATGAATGGGATGTCTTATTTTATTCACTGCGACCCACATCCTCAATTGCAAGACATAAAAATAAAATGCGTTGCAAATTAAACTGTATTAATTAATGAATGAACAAGCATAGATTTGAAGACAAAAATACCTGCTTTATAAGTATCCTGTTGATAAATGGGTTCTCCAGAATGGATTTATATTCTCTGTTTAGCTCTCTTTAAGAGTAAAGGGGTTTTTCAATAAAGTTTTTTTTTTTTTTAATCTCTGCAGTGGCATTGGAGACTACTCATGGCCCCCTTACTGCCCGTTCAATATAGAGAGGTGTTGTCATTCTATTGCTCACAACAGTTCTATTGCATATACAATGTATTTTTGTAACCCTCATTGTCAGTGGGGTACATGTGACTACCTATGTTTTTATGCGTTCTGGTATATACAGTTATTGCCTTACTTACTAGTATGCATCAGTAAAAAAGTTGAGATTATTTAACAGTCTACCATAGCTATGTTTGTAGGTTTATAATTTTGTCATATTTTGGCATATATGTTGAAATGGACCAATAATTGCTATAATAGGTTAAACATATTAGGTGCTATCTGTACGTTTTCTACTATATTTTGTGCATCAATTTCTCATGGGAATAGATAGCTCTTCCTGCTGTAAATTAATAAGAGCCATCATTTTTAGTTCCAAAGGTTCCATTTTTTTACTGGTCCGTATACAGAACCATTCATTTCAATGGGGCTTGAAAAAAACGAAAAATGACTCTGTGTGCATTCCGTGTCCGTATGTCCGCATGTCTGCTCTGCAAAAAAATTAGAACATGTCCTATTCTTGTCCATTTTGCGGACAAGGACAGGCATTGTAAGGGCTCATGCATGTGACCGTTTGTATTTTGCTGTCCACAAAACACGTCCGTGTGCATTCTGTATTTTGTGGAACGGAACAACTGGCCACTAATAAAACAGTCCTACCCTTGTCTGTTATGCGGACAATAATAGCACATGTTCTATTTTTTTGTGGAACCAACATGCGGACATAAGGAAATGGAATGCACATGGAGTAACTTCTGTTTTTTTTTTTTGCGGACCCATTGAAATGAATGATTCCGCATACAGTCCACAAAAAAAAAAAACAGAACGGACATGGAAAGAAAATACATTTGTGTGCATGAGCCCTTCCAATTTATCCCCCCAAAAAATTATGCAACACAGACATCACACGGATGTCATCCATTTTTTTGTGGATCCATGTTTTGCAAATTTGCCAAATACATGGTCGTGTGCATGAGCCCATAATGTTTGTCTGACCTGGTGGTTAGCTAGGTGATGTCTGAGCCATAGTCCGTTAACTGCAGCAGTGTGGATAAAGCTGAAATTTCGCTCATCCCTTTGCTGTCTCTGTACACTGAAGCTTCTTGGAAGCAGTGTTCTTGATGCTGATGATCGCTCGGGAGTGATGCCTCACAGGAGAATTGGATATGGTAGGAGTTCTGACATGTGCTTCCTCTCCCATTACTTTCTGACCTGGAACTCCCCCTCCTTGCAGGAAGAAGGACCTGCCAACTCTCACCAAGAGGGGAGGAACAGGGTTGTTAGCCCTGTTCCTGCCAACCATTTCTCCTCTGCTGGAATATATGGCCAATGCATATGAAAATACACAACAATACATAACAATACATAATAAACATTTGCAGATACCCCCAGGTCTGGGCTGCTGCACTCATACTAAGCCTCAGTAAAAAGGCCCCTTAATGACCTCTGTGAAAATGCATATTAGCAGTCAGTAAGGGGTTAAAATGTGTGTACAAATTGCTGTATCCAAATAACTGATACATTGTGCTTTACAGTAATCAGGTTATCCCACAGTATTAAGAGAACATAGGGAAAGTGTCTTGGTATACATTCATTACTTCCATAGTGTAATTAATAGTTTGCAGTCGTCAGCCAGTTTCACACATTAACATACAGTACAATCATTTTGTCTTTTTGTTTCAATACGTGAAGGAAAACATACTACTGCTCAAATTATAGAATCATATCATACTGATCTGGTAAAACCAGATTATTACAACGGCCAATGAATCCCTCCAACAACCACTAGATGGGGTCAAAGCTATTTGGATTTTCAATCATATTGCCAGAATTTCACAATGCATGTTCTGTGCTTTCACATTTTCCTAATGCATAAGGAACCATTCTACATTAACTGCTGTGATTCCATTGTGCTTAATATATATTCAATCACAGTCACAAGTGAAATAATCTTATAGAACCATGTGATAAGGATACAATATATTTCTAAACAGATTTACATCCATGACGATACGTTGTAACTGGATGGATGGATGCAATAACAGAAATCATGAACTTGCCACTGGAGAGACCTGAAAAAGGCAACAAATTCCCGAAAATAAAAAAAGACAAACATGGAATTTTACATTTAAAGGGAACCTGTCATCACCGAAACACCCCCTGAACTAGAGTAAGTGGTGTATAGTGTAAGTGATGCTGAATTCGAATATGTAAGTTTTATCTTCATACTCGCTTCCATTCCGACACTGTGCTCCCACAAACTTGCAGTAAAATGCACTCACTGGACTCTTCTTTGAGTCCTCTCCATTATGTGAGTGAGCACTGGAGTCCACTGAGTGCATTTTACTGCAGGTTTGTCAGAGCACAACATCAAAATGGAAGTAAGTATGAAGATAAAACTTACATATTCGGATTCAGCATCACTTACACCATACACCGCTTACTCTAGTTCAGGGGGTGTTTCGGAGATGACAGGTTCCCTTTAAAGACCATTTAGATAATTTATTTCCTGTTTTAGTAGACATGGTAAAATTACTGGGCCGGGAAGCTCAGCGTGAAATATCTATCACTATTTGTTGGCATGGTTACTACTTTCAAAGGCAGTAATGAAGACACAGCTGCTTATTTATTCCCAGTATCCTATAATACAACAGCAAGTAAACTGATTGATTCTGAAAAGTGAGCAACTAGAACACTTAGCTTCAAACGCAGGGGCCTATTTTTATCTACTTACAGTAAAAGATACAAAAAGGGAGACACTCATACCTTCAAGTGTAGTATTGAACTCAATAAGTCTATGTGCCAATATAATTGCACTTAAAGGGGTTCTCCAGGAATTAAGAAAATGAAAATATGCAAATATTACTTTATTATAAATATATTCACAAATACCATTCATTATTTATAATGGCTCGTTCTGTCTAGGGAGCAATGATTAGGAGAAACAAAATGGCAGCCGTCCTATTAGTATATACAAAACCTGTCCTAATCCTACAGAAGGACAGGTTACTTCACAACACTGAGAGATAGAGCTGCCTTATCCTCCTCTCTGCTGTGTCACTGAATATGATCCTGACTACAGTTTAATATGACATTTAGCTGAAGCTTTGTGGGAATGGAGTTTATGAGGAGACATGAAGTACAGAGAGGACGGACAGGACAGACTGTGGTAATGTGGAGCTGTGGTAATGGAGACTACACACAAGTGCTGCTGCTCATTAGCCACATCTGCTCATGAACTCAATTCCTACAGAGATTCAGCTAAATATCTTATCAGCTGTATTCAGGATCATAATCCCTGACAAGCAGAGCAGAGAGGAGGACGAGGCAGCTCTTTACTACAGTGTTGTAAACTAACTTGTCCTGCTGTGTGATTAGGACAGATTTTGTGTGCACTAATAGGACGGCGGCCATTTTGTTTCTCCTAATGATTGCTCCCTAGACAAAACGAGCCATTATAAATAATGTAAGGTATTTGGGAACCCCTTTAAGACAAATTCTGGAGTGTTGCCACTAGAAGAACCTTTCATGGGTGGTGATGATTCTACAATTTAAAGTGCTGTTGGCAGATTGGCAATATTGGCACAAAGTCTGGGCTCCATGCTTCATTCTGATATGCAGGTATTGCAGTGACCCGGTGATTCACTGCTAGAGTTGATGCTGTAAATCACTGTTAAAGGGTTAATATTCAGGTTCACCACTTTAAAAAGTTTACTGCTATGCTAACTGTGATCTGTGGACTATGTATTCCAAATGGGTCTGAGAAGGAACTAGTTATACTGGCAGTTCTTAATAAAGTTGCTGGAAGACAGACTGGGCCTGCCCCCTGGTTAGTTGCGAGTCAGCTAGTGAATCGGCAAGAGACAAGACTGTGTGTGCTGCTGCAAAGTAGGTAAAGAGATTCTCCAGAAAAACTCCATTGTCAAGAGTGGAAAACTGTCAGAAAGCAACTTTACTAAGGATTATACACCTGACAGAAGGAAGCATTGAATATTTATTAATGTTTAAAGACCAAGTTAAGTCCATGCTGGACTGAGATAGTAAGGTAAATGCATGCTTATGGCAATAGACTCACTGAATGTGGAAAGGGCTAATTGTTTCTGGCACCCATCACACTTGTGAGGCGGACAGGCCATCCTATCTATGACAGCCTACAGATAAATATTGAGAGTGATTTCAGATCTTTGAATAATTTCGGAAGATTGCACTACCTATATACAGCTATTGGGAAAAGCATACTCTGTGATATATCTTAAAACTGTGCCTACCGTTTGTATTTGTACTACATCCTCCATCATCTATTCAGTAAAGAAAGATGTTATCTGTTATAAACAAAACAGGTCTGTCATTGCTTTCACCATCCACCAACCCTCCACCTGCTGTCCTGCCTTGCATCCCGCTGCCTGTCCACCTCACATCAAGGGCACCCCAGCCACCACCAGGCAGGTGCTCCGAAAAGTCCAGGGTGTGCCCCAAGGGGAGGAAGGGTTGGACCTCCTCCATTACTAGATGGTCCAGGGTGCAACAGGGTGATGACTGCCACTGTGAGACCTACCACCACCATTATTGCCACTACCACAGCCACTCAGCCTCCTCTCGCTCTCCATTCCTGGGCTCACTGAATATTTGTCTAATTATACATATATTTTACAGTTTCTGAATATTGTTTATCACCCACACTCTCCAATCAGCTTCTGCTGCCCAAAAGAGAATGTAATGTACTGTATTCAGAATAAAATTGGTAATTGGGACTCTTTGGCTTATGTCAGTTTAGCTGTAATCTGAGGCCTCATGCATGTGACAGTGTCTGTTATGTGGTTTGCAAACCACAAATTCACAAAATTTGGATGTGGTATGTGTGCACGGCGGATTTAGTTGTGAAGTGGACCCATTGGGGGGAATTTATCATTAGGAAAATATTTGAAGTCAGTTTTGCTTCAGTCTGTGTTGGAGTACTTTCTGCCACATTTATCAAACGTCACAGGTTGTTTGATAAATGTGGCTTGTCCTTAAACCTAACACTTCTGTCTAGAGAAGCTACTCCACTTTTCCTACTCCACCCTCCTCCTGGAGTGAGATTGCGACTATTTTGCGACTTTTTTTAAAAAGTCGCAATGATAAATCTGGAGTGAAACTCATTAACATGGCTAACCACACCCACTTTTCCACCCATATTACAAACTGGAGTGAGTTGTGTACACATGCAAAAAGTCGCAAAAAATGCGCAAAAAAGTCGCAAAAGCCCTATCGTGCGACTTTTTGAAGACAGAATTCTGGAGTGAAGGTGTGATAAATCAGGGCCATTGACTTCAATGGGTCTGTGGTCTGCACTTTTCAGACATGTATAGGACATGTTCTAAACATTGTGGATCGGCTGCACAGATGTGTAAAGCACACGGAAGTTCTAAGGCTGGATTCATAGTCCAGATTCTGGCCTTGTGTCCTGGACCAACTGCAGGTTTAATAACCCAAACTCAAGGCGTCATAGGAATGCTATTAATACCAAAAAAGGCAAACATTATAGCAAATAAATAGTGCAAATATGATTATAATGACCCCTTTGTTGTTGGTTTCTGCACTTACAATGGTGTGACATTTCAGTTAAAAGTTCTGATGGTGAATACAGTACAGAAGAAATGCTATATGGATCCATCCTGTAGCACACCTCGTTTCTCTGTGTGTGTTGAATTTATGGATATCACCAAAGTCTAGCTCTGTAAATAACTATAGATAGATGGTAACTACAGAGGTGTAGCTAGGCATTTCTTCAGTTTCTTCCCCACAGCAAAAATTAATTTTAGCGCCCTCATCCTGTGATACTAAAGCTCGCCATACACAGATTTGTAAGTGTGCTAGCATAGATGACCAGCACAATTATAAACCATTGTTCCACAAGTTACTCAATTTACTCCCAACAAGCATCATAGTTCTAACATGCCCCACCTACCTCTCTAGCTATGTAAGGTGGTGAAACAGCTTCCATTCTGTGAATGCACCTGTTCCTGTAAATATAGTTGTTATTAAACTGACATTTCATTTTTGGCCACAAGATGTCACTGTTTACCACAGGAAAGACTATAGCTCCCTGGAGCAATGACCAAGAGATCCTGTTCGGCAGAGGTGGAGCTTAAAGGGAACCTGTCATCTCCGAAACACCCCCTGAACTAGAGTAAGCGGTGTATAGTGTAAGTGATGCTGAATCCGAATATGTAAGTTTTATCTTCATACTCACTTCCATTCTGACTCTGTGCTTCCACAAACCTGCAGTAAAATGCACTCACTGGACTCCGGTGCTCACTCACATAATGGAGAGGACTCAAAGAAGAGTCCAGTGAGTGCATTTTACTGCAGGTTTGTGGGAGCACAGCGTCGGAATGGAAGTGAGTATTAAGATAAAACTTACATATTCGGATTCAGCATCACTTACACTATACAACACTTACTCTAGTTCACGGGGTGTTTCGGAGATGACAGGTTCCCTTTAAGACTGGAGAAGTGTGTGGCAGCCATCTTGAGAGTGTGCTGCAAAGAGGCAGAGGAGAAAGAGCTACTGTCTGTGTTTCCTAGTGTGATCCACAAGTGAGACTATTCCCTAAGGGAGCAAGACTCTGCAAGGAGATCTGGAACAGAGACTGTTGCAATATTACAGACTAGAAGAACTACCATCAGGAGCCCTGCTGAGAGGACAAGTGGAAGCGTCAGTGAGACTGCGTGGTTGCCGGATGAGATCCTCTACCAGATACTTCTGAAAGTTAAGGTACCCAACGGACCCGGGTCAGTGAAAGAACTGAGGCCCACTGTGCAGACACAGTGGGTAACCGTGCACGCACCGCATTATGTTATTGGTGCCAATTCAGTAGCTACTGGGTAAAAGCCTGAAGATTAGACAGGCTGCAAGCTACCTTGCTACAGAAGTGGGGTTTACTGTGGCAAACAACTAGTTATACTCTTTCTGAGGTTTAGTGTTGATTGGTTAAGTTTGTAAGCGTTTGTGTTATACCGCCGGCGCTCCTGAACCGCACTTACAGAATTGTTCGTGGAGAATAGGGTATTAAAAGGTATAGCTGCTGGGTTACTATAACCTGCAGATAGGCAAAACTGTGGAGAAGCCTGGGCGACACTGATAGAGCACCGTGCTGTGTAACACAAGTGCCTCAGCCTCCAGCTGAGTGTATGTATATATGCTTGGGGTATTTCCTTCCTACAAACGTTAAATACTTAGTAAAATCTTGTTTTTGTCAATCTGAGTTGGAGTCTCCTTCCTTGTCTGTGACTTCGCTGTATCCTGGGGAGCCCACCCCGGTACACGGCTTACAGCTACGCCCATGGGTGAATACTAGAGATGAGCGAGCACTAAAATGCTCGGGTGCTCGTTATTCGAGTCGAACTTTTCCCGAATAACGAACCCCATTGAAGTCAATGGGAGACTCGAGCATTTTTGCAGGGGACCAAGGCTCTGCCTAGGGAAGGCTGGGTGAAAACCTGAAAACCTCAGAAAATGATGGAAACACCACAGAAATGGACAGGAAACAGCAGGGGCAGCATGCATGGATGCCTCTGAGGCTGCCTAATCCCACCATTACCCCAAATTCTCCTAGTGGGGCATGTGTGGTATCGATTCTTCTCAGTTTAATACCGTATACGGCACCTATCTTGGGACCATATATTTCATGGATTTTTCGAACACGGAAAAGAAAAAACAGCTTGCTCTGGCCAGGGGAGTGTCTTTCCTACTGCAGCAAAAAAAATCAGTACAATATCTAATACGTCCCCTATCCGGGTAAATTGTTTGGAGAGAGGGCCTGTAGGTGGGGGGCAGGCTGGGGGGAAGGAGGTTTAGCTGGAAGAGCCAGAGGAGTGCCCCCTGGGCTAGCGTGTGTGGTGGTGACAACACCCGGATGGATTTGGAAAAACTGTAGCATCAACCGGTACGGTATGTATTCTTCTGAGTTTAATACCGTATACGGCACCTATCTTGGGACCTTATATTTCATGGATTTTTCGAACACGGAAAAGGAAAAAGAGCTTGCTCTGGCCAGGGGAGTGTCTTTCCTACTGCAGCTAAGGGGACGTGTCCATGCTCTGCCTATCACAGGTCAGGAGGCAATTAAAAGAAGAACCAAAAAAACCATCAGTACAATATCTAATACGTCCCCTATGCGGGTAAATTGTTTGGAGAGAGGGCCTGTAGGTGGGGAGCAGGCTGGGGGGAAGGAGGTTGAGCTGGAAGAGCCAGAGGAGTGCCCCCTGGGCTAGCGTGTGTGGTGGTGACAACAGCCGGATGTAGTTAGAATGACGACACAGGACCCCAACTTAAAAATTTAGCATCAACCGGTACAATTGTCAATTATGAGCTCGATCAAGTGTGGCATGACTTTTTAGATAGAGATTGCATGTGGTCACGTACTCCCTGGAACCCAATAGTCACCCCTTCTCTGATGTGCTACCCCAGAACATTCTCTGCCCCAATTCGCAAGACCTTTTGCAGTCTCAGTGTGCTGACAGTGGGGATTTACCAGTGTTGTCTGAGGAGGTGGTGGACAATGGCGAGACACAGGTGTCGGGGGGTGAGGTAGTTGTATGGGAAGCAAGTTACAGTGGGGACTCCTTGGGGGGACTTTCTCATGATGGGACAGATTCAACTTGGGTGGATAAGGAACAGGAACAGATCAATTTTTTTTTTTTTTTGTGTTTATTTAACTTTTATTTAGCACAAATAACCACAGAGATATTTATTCGTTCTCTTCGCTGCGCAGTCTTGCGTTGGGGTTTGTCACTTTGATGGCGAGCTGTGCCGCTCTGTCCACAATGGTCTTTCGGTTCTTTGAGGAGACGTTGTGGGCGATTTCTGCACAGAAGGACTTGTTGCTCATCAACAGAACCTCGAGCTCCTTGACATTGTGTACCAGGAATTTGCGGAACCCTGTGGGCAGCATGTGTTTGGTCTTCTTGTTGCTACCGTATCCAATGTTGGGCAATATAGATACGCAGGTAATATTATTTTTCACACCTATCCCAAAAAAAAAATTTACGCAGTTTGCGCAAATAAAACTGCAAACTGGAACTGGAGAGAGGGCCTGTAGGTGGACCTCTGGAAAAATTGTTTGGAGAGAGGGCCTGTAGGTGGACCTCCGTAAAAAGTTTTGGAGAGAGGGCCTGTATGTGGACCTCCAGAAAAATTTTTGGAGAGAGGGCCTGTAGGTGGACCTCCGGAAAAATTGTTTGGCCAGAGGGCCTGTAGGTGGACCTCCGGAAAAATTGTTTGAAGAGAGGGCCTGTAGGGGGCCCTCCTGAAAAATTGTGGTAAAAGAGTGCCAGTTGGACCTCTGAAAAATGGCGTTTTTTTGGTCAGCGTTAGGCAAAGACGATATGGAGGAGCAGTAGGAGGAGTAGAGAAGAGGAATCGGATACATAAGTAATGTTAATCTTTAGCTGCTTTCCCCCGGAGGAGATTTGAATTCCGGTGAAATCCAGGCTTTGTTCATTTTAATATGCGTCAGCCTGTCAGCGCTGTCAGTTGACAGGCGTGTACGCTTATCGGTGATGACGCCACCAGCTGCACTGAATACCCGCTCTGAAAGCACGCTAGCGGCAGGGCAGGCCAGCACCTCCAAGGCGTACAGCGCCAGTTCAGGCCACGTGTCCAGCTTTGAAACCCAGTAGTTATATGGAGCAGAGTGATCGCTATGGACGTTGGTATGGTCAGCTAGGTACTCCCTCACCATCTTTCTGTACAGCTCCCCCCTACTCTGCCTAGACTGGGGACAGGTGACAGTGTCTTGCTGGGGTGACATAAAACTGGCAAAGGCCTTGGAGAGCGTTCCCCTGCCAGTGCTGGACAAGCTGCCTGCTCGCCTCCTCTCCCCCGCTACTTGGCCCACAGAACCATGCCCTCTGCCGCTAGCGGCGTCAGATGGGAAGAATTGTTTCAGCTTGTGCACCAGGGCCTGTTGATATCTATTCACTCTCATACTCCTTTCCTCTGCAGGGATGAGAGTGGAAAGGTTCTGCTTGTACCGTGGGTCCAGGAGAGTGAACACCCAGTAATCGGTGTTTGAAAAATTCTTCTAACGCGAGGGTCACGGGATAGGCAGCCTAACATGAAGTCTGCCATGTGCGCCAGAGTCCCAACACGCAAGAATTCCCTCTCCTCACTGGCCTGACTCTCCATTTCCTCCTCCTCCTCCTCCAAGTCCTCCTCTTCAGCCCATACACGCTCAAGAGTTAAGGACTGAGCACTGGTACCTTCTACTGTCTCGCCGACATTCTCCTCCTCTTCCTCCTCATCCTCATCCCCCTCCTCCGATATGCGCTGAGAAACAGACCAGAGGGTGCTCTGGCTATCAAGCAACGTATCTTCCTCCACCGTCTCTTGTGACAAGCGCAAAGCATCCGACTTGATGCTGAGCAGTGAGTTTTTCAACAGGCAAAGCAGCGGGATGGTGAAGCTGATAATGGCGGCATCGCCGCTGACCATCTGTGTTGACTCCTCAAAGTTGCTCAACACCTGGCAGATATCAGACATCCACGTCCACTCCTCATTGTAGACTTGAGGAATCTGACTGACCTGACTACCAGTTCTGGTGGAAGTTGACATCTGGCAGTCTACAATCGCTCTGCGCTGCTGGTAAACTCTGGATAACATGTTTAATGTCGAATTCCATCTCGTGGGCAAGTCGTACAACAGTTGGTGAGCGGGCAGTTGTAGGCGGCGCTGTGCTGCCCTGAGAGTGGCAGCATCTGTGGTCGACTTGCGGAAATGCGCACAGATGCGGCGCACCTTGGTGAGCAAATCAGACAGATTGGGGTATGTCTTGAGGAACCGATGAACTATGAGATTGAACACGTTGGCCAGGCATGGCACATGTGTGAGTCTGTCGAGTTGCAGAGCCGCCACCAGGTCACGCCCATTGTCACACACAACCATGCCTGGCTTGAGGTTCAGCGGTGCCAGCCACAGATCGGTCTGCGCCGTGATGCCCTGTTACAGCTCTTGGGCGGTGTGCCTTTTGTCACCTAAGCTCAGCAGTTTGAGCACCGCCTGCTGGCGCTTACCCACAGCACTGCTGCTGCGCCAAGAGCTACCGACTGAAGGCGCATGCCCACGGATGGTAATTCGGTGGAGGAGGAGGGGTCGGAGGAGGAGGAGGAGGCATAGTACATCTGAGAGACCGTGACCGAGGTAGGCCCCGCAATCCTCGGTGTGGGCAGTACATGAGCGGCCCCAGGGTCATTCTCAGTCCCAGCCTCCACCAAGTTAACCCAATGTGCCGTCAGTGAGATATAGTGTCCCTGCCTGGCAGCACTTGTCCACGTGTCCGTGGTTAGGTGGATCTTCTCAGAAACAGCGTTGGTCAGGGCACGGATGATGTTCTGTGACACGTGCTGGTGTAGGGCTGGGACGGCACATCGGAAAAAATAGTGGCGGCTGGGGACCGAATACCGAGGGGCAGCCACCGCCATGAGATTGCGAAAGGCCTCGGTCTCTACCAGCCTATAGGGCAGCATCTCCAGGCTAAGCAATTTGGAGATGTGGACGTTGAGGGCTTGGGCATGTGGGTGGAACTGTATTTCCTCTTGTGCTCCAGCGTCTGCTGTAAAGACAGCTGAACGCTGCGCTGGGACACATTGGTGGACACTGTGGAGGATCGTGGAGGCGAAGGTGTGGTTTTCCGGCGGGAGGCGCTCGTGCTGGGGTCCTGGGCAGGGGGTTGACTAGCAGAGGCAGCGAGTGACGCAGGGGGTTGACTAGCAGAGGCAACAAGTGACACAGGGGAAGGAGCAGTGGTGTGACCCGCCGGAGGTGGTGAACGGCCTTGGTTCCATTGAGTGGGGTGTTTAGCACCCATATGCCTGCGCATGCTGGTGGTGGTTAGGCTAATAGTGGTGGCACCCTTGCTGATCCTGGTGTGGCACAGGTTGCACACCACAGTCCGTCGGTCATCCTCCCTTTCTTTAAAGAACCTCCAGACTTGCGAACATCTAGGCCTCGCCACGGGAGCTTCACTACGTGAAACAGTTGCTGCTGATGCACCAGCTCTGGCCCTGCTTCTCCCTCTGGCCACACCACTGTCTCTTACAACCTGTTCTGGTGCAGCACTCGCCTCCGCCTCAGAAGCACTGTCTTCACTCGGCATATCAACCCAGCTTGGGTCAGTCACCTCGTCATCCTCCGATTCCTCAGTCTGCTCCCCCCTCGGACTTCTTGCCCTGACAACAACTTCACCACTGTCTGACAACTGTGTCTCCTCATCGTCCGACACCTCTTTACAAACTTCTTCCACTAACTCAACATTGTCATCATCATCATCACCTACAGACTGCGACAGTTGGAAAACTTGGGCATCGGGAACGAGGTCAGCAGCAACCTGAGAAGTGGTTTGTGACTCTGGGAAGGGTCCAGAAAAATTTTCCTGGGAGGGGGCAGACTGGGGGGAAAGGAGGTTGAGGTGGAGGAGCCAGAGGAGTGCTCCCTTGGGTAACGTGGGTGGACTGCGTGGAAGACTGACTGGTGGACAAATTACTTGAAGCATTGTCCGCAATCCACGACATCAGCTGTTCGCACTGTTGTGGTTTCAACAGTCTTATACCACGTGTCCCTTTAAGTTGAGACATGAAGCTAGGGAGTGTAGCTCTGCGGCGTTCCCCTGCTCCCTCATCAGCAGGTACTGTCTCACCCTGCCCAGGACCACGGCCTCTGCCCCCTGCAGTAATTGAATGCCCACGCCAACGCCCACACCCTCGTCCTCGACCCTTAGCCCTGGGGTTCAACATTTTCTGTATATAAGTGTATTATATAAAAAATAAAAAATAAATGGGCCTGGTGTACTGAAACCCACAAACTTGTTCAGTCTGGTTTAATTAAGTGACGTAAAGAAAGTGTCACCTGGACAGAAAATACGGATTGTAGTGAGTGTACTGAACTGTGACAGACTGAATGGTTCCACGCAGCTGTGTGAAATGGATTTGTATCACTGAGCTAAATCAACTAAAAAAATATTTTTTATATATTTTTTTATATATTTTTTTGTAGTTTTGTTTTTTTTGGAACGTGACGTGCAGAAACTATCGTAGACCTAACTCACACCCTGTGAAAGGTGGCTATTTTGACTGCGACCCAGACAAATGTCGTACAGAGATTTTTGGGATCAAGCTATATACGTGACAGGCAGCAAAAGACTTGGTTGTATTAAGTGACGTACAGAAACTGTCACCTGGACAGAAAATACGGATTGGAGTGACTGTACTGAACTGTGACACACAGAATGGTTCCACGCAGCTGTGTGAAATGGATTTGTATCACTGAGCTAAAACAACTAAAAAAATATTTTTTTATATATTTTTTTTATATATTTTTTTTGTAGTTTTGTTTTTTTTGGAACGTGACGTGCAGAAACTATCGTAGAGCTAACTGACACCCTACTGACGGTGGCTATTTAGACTGCGACCCAGACAAATGTCGCACAGAGATTTTTTTGATCAAGCTATATACGTGACAGGCAGCAAAAGACTTGGTTGTATTAAGTGACGTACAGAAAGTGTCACCTGGACAGAAAATACGGATTGGCGTGAGTGGACAGATGAACTGTGACACACAGAATGGTTCCACACTGCTGTGTGCAATGGATTTGTATCACTGAGATATAACATTAAAAAAAAAGGGGGGTTATATATGGTGATAGCTACACTACTAGTGCCAGCCAGCCCAGCCAGGAGACAAAAAAAAATGTCTTGTAGCCCTTAGAAGGGCTTTTGGGTTCTTTGTGGGTGATTCCTGCCTAACAGAGAACTAAATGCAGGCCCTACTACTCTCCCTGAAACGCAGCAGCTCTATCCCTAACGACATCCAGACGGCATCTGAGCCTAGCACCGTGGCCAGTCAGTAGTATATTCCAGGGTCACCTGATCAGGCCAGCCAACCCCTGCTATCGACATGTAAGGGCCCCACGTGATGCTGGATGTACCCCAGAGTCTCCTGGCTTGTGATTGGCTGAGTTTATAGGCGCCAAAAAAGCACGATGCGGACGTTGCCATTTCCTCGAGCATGGCGAGATACTCGTCCGAGCAGCGAGCACTTACGAGTACCGTAATACTCGAACGAGCACCAAGCTCGGATGAGTATGCTCTCTCATCTCTAGTGAATACCAAACTCCCCCACCACCTCAACTTCAGCTACACACATGGGTGACTATAATAGAGGGTATGGAGGCAGTAGTCACCTGCACCCCCCTTTCCGTATAAGTAAAAAATAAATACCTAAATAACAATAAATATAGACATCATGGGTATCACCGTGACCGAAAACGCCCGTACTTTTAAAATATAAAAAAAAATTTCAATACGGCAAATTGTGTGGCGGAAAAAAGCGTCCAAATGGCGATTCGCCGTTTTTGTCGTTTTTTTTTCTAAAAAAAATTAAATAAAAAGTGATCAAAAAGTCATACACACCCCAGAATGGTATCAATAAAAACTTCAGACCGCCCTGCAAAAAATTAGCCCCCATACAGCTCTGTACACATAAATACCAAAAAGTTATAGGGGTCAAGATATGACAAGGAAAAAAAAAAAAAAAAGGGCAACTTTCTAATTATTTTATCACCATCTAAACGCAGGAAAAACTATACATATTAGGTATTGCCATATTCGTACTGACCAGTAGAATGAAAGTAACCGGTCAGTTTTAATGCACATCGAACGCTGTAAATAAGAAACCCGTAGAACTGTAGCGGAATAGCGGTTTTCTTGCAATTTCACCCCATTTGGAATTGTTTTCCCGCTTCCCACTACACCATATGCAATATTAAATGGTGGCGTTGGAAAGTACAACTTGTCCCGCAAAAAACAAGCCCTCATACAGCTATGTGAACAGAAAAATAAAACAGTTATGGCTGTTTGAAGGCAGGGAGCGCAAAACGAAAATGCAGAACCGAAAAAACCTCCGGGATAGAAAGGGTTAAAACTTGAGTAAACGCTGCAGAAAATGTGTGGTGCTTTTCCTCAAGATGCTGTATATTAAACCAGACTTCCATAATGGAGAACACAGAATCACACGTTATAAAAGCAAATATGCATTGTTTCTTTTGTTGCTTTACAAATGTTTGCCTTTAATAATATAGAACTGACATGTTTTTTCCTGCCACCTGCACAAGCTTTCAGTAATAACAGATTCAAGAAAGTCTCCTGCAGATCTGCATTCTCCTATCAGAAGAATAATACCATACCAAGTAATTGTAGTCCACAAAGCTAGCAACTGTTTGTAATGACTGTGCTTTTTTCTGGAATATAGGTCATTTAGTCTTGTGGTGTAGCTATAAAGTTTATGAAGCCTTGTATCTGAATTTCTTTAAAAAAAAATGAACTAATACATGTTTAGCTAAAGAAAACTGTAAACATTGCACACAAGCAGAGTCGTAGCTATAGGGGGTACAGAGGTAGCAGTGATTACCAGGCCCAGGAGCCTGAGGTGGCCCAAAGACCCTTGTGGTGCATAAGAAGACACCGGTATTATAGAAAGTGCATGCTGTTCAAGTTATACCTGTGGCTGGAGGGAAGGGGTTAGGTCAAGAATGTGGCATGGGGTGCTGCCATTTCAATTTTTGCCACAAGCAGCATGAAGGCAATGTGCTTCCCTGCCCCTGGTCACAAAGCACTGAGGGAAATGGGGCCCAAGCTGAACTCTTGCTCCAGGGCCTGTGAGCCTTTATCTACACCCCTACACACAAGATATGCTTAAAGGGGTATTCCCATCTCACAAATGTAGTTTGTATAATTAGATATAGCCATACCAATAATATTACTAATAGAATGTATTTATATAAAATGTACCGTTTAGAAGATTTGCCTATTTGTATATCCATTGTCCCACACACATCAGTCATGGTAACAGTCTCCTGTTACTTATGCCCAAAGAACCAAGGCAGCATGTCGCCATGGACTTCATTACTGATCTACCCCCTTCTTCTGGCTGCATGGCTATCTGGTTAGTGGTAGACTGGTTCTCAAAGATGGCCCACTTAGAGCCCCTGCCTGGCCTCCCTTCAGCCAGTCTGACTAAATTGCTTGTAGAACTTACTGTTTGCTTCATGGATTGCGTTCACATATTATGTCTGAATAGGAGGTGCAATTCACTTCCAAATTTTGAAGAGCAATTATCAAGCTTCTGGAGTTTGAAGTCACAGCACACACTGTCCCTGCCTACTTGCACAATCCACCTTACTGGATGACAGTCCCTATTTAGTGCAGGGGCCTAACAGGAAAAAACCCAGAAGACAATAATAAACCAAATGACAGAAGGGAAAAATACAAGCACAGTCTAGACAAAAGAAGAGGGGGGATCACATTGGCAATCCACTGTCCCACTACCCCAGGAGGGCATGGGTACTACTCAACTCACCTTGCCTCTGATGCAGGTCTGAACCTGTTGCCCCTCCTCTGCCAACATGCAGCTGGCCTGGCCGCAGGAGTCCAGTCTTCCTTCTTCCACTGCTGGATGGTCCCTCCACTCTGCCCATAGGGTGCGCACTCCTCGCCTCTTAAGACAAATGCGCTTTCACCTTTATCTTCTCCAGCGAATGGATGGTTACCCTAGGGCACTAGGGTTTTCTGCCTGTCCTGACCTCGGACTTGTTTCATGGAATTGCATAAACTCTGCATGCCCTGAATTTGGCCTGTTACTGACTAAGAGTTTACCTGATTCCTCAGTGCCCCGCACCAGTGTATCTGACCCCCATGGGTTAGCTGGCAACACACAGGTTAAACTCCAGGAAGTAGTGGCCTGATGGCTCTCCTGAAGTGAAGTTCAGATCACTGTATAGGGATTTAACAGTGAATATCAGGGAACTGAGGAACTGAGTGGAACAGTTTCAAGATTACTGCAGCAATAGTAAATCATATTAAAATGGAAATCTCAAGAATTCCCCTCCATTTGGATATATGTATCCTGGAACACTTTAAATAACCGTACCACTAGTGCTTTTAGTCTATCTAGTCTGAAGACTAGCTACTATACATTATGCCACTGTATACTATAATCCCAGGAGTAGGATTTCTGTAACATTCCCTTGTGAAGGCCTATTCATAGCATTGCCCACATGGTCTCCAGACTAATCTCTGGTTATCATTGAGTCCAAGACAAAAGCAGACTCATCGATCTAGACCTCCATTCCAGCCTCCATTGCCATCTTACTGTACACCATGCTAGCCTTTTAGACCAATGTCTTGCAAACGCCTTCTGATGGTTTGTGAAGACACTCTTTGCTGCTCTAGGCTTGGGATGTGATGTCCAATTTCACTTGCAGTACACAATGGATCTGTCATGGACGTTCCTGCAACAGGTTGCAGAAAGTCGTCTAGGCTTGCACATGTGACTTAATCTGACATGTTTTCCTTTTTGTGTTGTTGTTGTTTACCACACCCCTTCCCCTCAGCTGTTGCGGGTGTGGTAATTGTCCTTCCCCTATTTATTCCTCCTTCTACCACAGTTATTTGTAGTTTCAGTGGACATTGTGGTGGATTGGTGTGGTTCTCTCCTGAGATCTGGTTGCTTCCATTTCTTCTTAAGATAAGTTTCCTCTTTCCCTTTTGTGTTTACCCTGCTTTTCCCTGTTGTCTTATTTGGCCTTTTGGAGACTTCTGTTTGTCCTTCCTTTTGGAGGAATGGGTAGACCCAGTCCTGTCAGTAGTTGCAGGGTCCTAGAGGGTCAGTTTGGTTTTAGGTTCCTGTGTATGATCTCTCCTACCTTTGAGGCCTGTTCATACTTGAAGTCAGTCAGGATTTGTGTCAGGGTTTCCTGCAGGAGGTGACCATTTTCCTTCACTTGTTTCCTGGCCTCATCCACTTCCCTCCTACGCTTGGTGTGGTTTTCCCCTCCACACCAGAGCGTGACAGGATCACTGCGCGCCAGTCTTCTAAACAGGTGATCCATCTGTGCAGAGGTTCACCTCTGTGCAGCTCTTGCTATCACTCCAGCTTGTCGTTATTATTCCAACCACCGGGACATGCATGACTGAACAGCGCTGAAATAATTTCAGGCTAGGTGCATAGTGACTTACTGGTATGATAAACCAAGGTCTTTCAGTTCAAGGATTTTGCCTCTCAGTTTGCGACAAGTGGCAATAACTGGCATTTCCACGAATAGGAGGAACACAATCATCGCTCACGACTTTTTTAAGTTTCATGTGGCTAAAAATCTTTGCTTTCAATCTGGATTTTATGCCCCTCCCACATGCCACAGATTGACGTTAAGTGCTTGAAAATTTGATCATCTACAGATATTAGCAACACCTACTAATTCCTCAATTTTCGATGTACGTCGGTCTTTGATTTCCCCCTGTGCTTCTGGAGAACGCACATAATTTATGACGAGGTGTCGTTATGATTTAGCAGCATCTCCAGTAGTCCTTGCAGAGTGAAAATCTACTCCACTCCCTGAGTGCACCTAAAATTGGCACAAATGTAAATGAACATGCCGGGGTAGATAGCCTGGATCAGCCTCCAACACGCTCCCGCCACTCCTAAGTGGCGAGGACAGCGTAAAAATGCTGCGTGTGACAAAATATTGTCAAACAAGGATTAAAAAATATTAAATATTTTTAAAAATGGAAAGCACCTAAGCATTGATATTGAACTTCGCTCTGATCCTTGGTTTTAACAGAACTTAGTACTGGGTTACATAAATTGATTGTATTTTTTATGCCATGTTTTTAAACCATATTTTTTTTAATTATTTTTTTATAATGCTTTCCCAATGTACAGTATATGTGAGGGATTGTGGAAATTTCCTATACAGTCTGTGGGTTTTTGAATATCATCAAACTTTCCCAAATGTTGTCATGGGATCCAATATTGTCTGTGTCTTTTGAACATTGCATTAGGATTATCAAAAATAAATAATAGGTATATCGATTTCATATTGATGTAAGATTATTTTGTAATGGTGATTACATTCACAATAAAAAGTTTTATGCAGAGGTTCTTGGTCTGTATTCAAATTAGAATGACATTATTTTTGGTGTACTAAATATATATTAGTTATGTCTAATTATATGGTGTATGGATAATTTTCTGAAGAAGTGGGATATTGAAGGGAACCTGTCACATTGAACATAGTGTCTGAGCTGCAGACAGCACGTTATAGAGCAGGAAGAGGTGAACAGACTTATATATACTTTTGTGGGTAAAGATTCAACTTACAATTCATTCATTTCAGTTCCTGCTCATTCTGGACTTTGACTTCAAGGAGGTGGTCCTTTCAGTCTACCCTCTATGGCTGTGCATACAGAGATGGCTCTCATGTCAGTCACTGATAGGGTCATCTCCTTGACTTCAAAGCTCAGCTCCTCTTGCTTTACAACATGATGTCTGGAGTTTACACTGGTGACAGGTTTCCTTTAAGCACCTTTTTTATAATGGAAAATGGCAATTCCACGAATAGGGGTGATGCTGGATTAAAGGGAATCTGTCACCCTAATTTTGGACTGTTATCTATAGTAATACATGAGTAGTACTGAAGATAAGGACTCCAATTTTTTTAATTTCCTACTTTTTGGGGGCTAAAAAAATCATTTTTCCTATTGGTCTTTATTAAAAATATTCAGCCATTTCTGAGATACAAGAGTTAAAATTCAGTCTGTTTGCAAGCTGTTTTCTTTGAATCTTGTCATCTGTCGGCTCACGTGTAGCTCTTATCTCTAATCTCCTGAATCAAACTGATACAAATATGGCTTAAATAAGTGTTTATGAGGTCAGGAGATCAGACATAAAAACTAAACGAGTGGACAGATGACAGGATTCAAAGAAAACACAAAGTGACAGCTTGCAAAGAGACATACTCCACTCTATTACAGATAGAATACCAGCTGCCTGCTTCTTCCCTAAATAGTTCTTGCATAATTTAACGGTGTACTTTGGGTCATTGTCCTGTTGTAGAAGGAAATTGGCTCCAATCAAGCGCTGTCCACAGGGTATGATGGCATGGCGTTGCAAAATGAAGTGATAGCCTTCCTTATTCAAAATCCCTTTTACCTTGTACAAATCTCCCACTTTACCAGCACCCCCAATGCTGGTAAACACCATCACATTAGCTCCACCGTGCTTGACAGATGGCGTCAGGCACTCTTCCAGCATCTTTTCAGTTGTTCTGCGTCTCACAAATGTTCTTCTGTGTGATCCAAACACCTCAAACTTCGATTTGTCTATCCATAACACTTTTTTCCAATCTTCCTCTGTCCAATGTCTGTGTTCTTTTGCCCATATTAATCTTTTCCTTTTATTAGCCAGTCTCAGATATGGCTTTTTCTTTGCCACTCTGCCCTGAAGGCCAGCATCCCGGAGGACCTGTGAGGCGTCTATTTCTCAAACTAGAGACTCTAATTGTCTTGTTGCTCAGCTGTGCAGCGGGGCCTCCCACTTCTCTTTCTACTCTGGTTAGAGCCTGTTTATGCTGTCCTCTGAAGGGAGTAGTAAACACCGTTGTAGGAAATCTTCAGTTTCTTCGCAATTTCTCACATGGAATAGCCTTCATTTCTAAGAACATTAATAGACTGTCGAGTTTCACATGAAAGTTCTCTTTTTCTGGCCATTTTGAGAGTTTAATCGAGTGTAATGCTCCAGATTCTCAACTAGCTCAAAGGAAAGTCAGATTTATAGCTTCTCTAACCAGCAAAACTGTTTTCAGCTGTGCTAACATACTTGCACAAGGGTTTTCTAAACATTCATTAGCCTTCTTACACAGTTAGCAAACACAATGTACCATTAGAACACTGGAGTGATGGTTGCTGGAAATGGGCCTCTATACACCTATAGAGCTAGAATAGTCATTTATCACATTAACAATGTATAGAGTGTATTTCTGATTAATTTAATGTTATCTTCATTGAAAAACACTGTGCCTTTCTTTCAAAAATAAGGAAATTTCTAAATGACCCTAAACTTTTGAACGGTAGTGTGTATATATATATATATATATATATATATATATATATATAGCCTCTCCACAAGACAGTGACATACAGTGCCTTTAAACAGTATTCATACCCCTTGAACTTCTCAAATTTAAATATATTTCATTGGGATTTTATGTGACACACCAACACAAAGTAGCAAGTATGTCAATATTTTGTAGGACTACCTTTCACTGCAATTACAACTGCAAGTCTTTTCAGATATGTCCCTACTAGAGATGAGCGAGCACTAAAATGCTCGGGTGCTCGTTATTCGAGTCGAACCTTTCCCGATGCTCGGGTGCTCGTTTCGAATAACGAACCCCATTGAAGTCAAT
>ONZH01018055.1:0-35787 GCA_900303285.1 Rhinella marina
TAAATACACCATATTTACACAACACATACATACCACTCAACTTTTAAAAAGCCTAAGGAGCTAAACTATGGAATGGAGGCGCTCATCTCCAGCTGCCGCTGTAATTTTAACAACTGGATCTGGAGAACCTGAGGGAGCTGGCTGAGCCCAGAGAGTTCCCCCCTGTCGACAGGTGATGACACTCGTAGGCAGCAACCAACCAACTACACAGCATGTCTTTATAGTTTATTTTTGCATTTTTCTCAGAAGGTCAAATAATGTGGATAGCCAGTAGTCATCCTTCTACGGAATCCTGACAATGCGGCTGTCACTACACAAACAAAAAAGCAAGCATCTGGCCTTTTGCGCAAGAGACTAAAAGGGCCACCACTGCATACTGCCACAGTCTGTTAGGTTCATCTGTATCATCTTCAGCATCGCCCTCCAGCTCCTCCTGCTCCGTTCCTGTCGCTTGGGCAGATAGCCACCTAATTTTGTTTAAAATTCCTGGGCATTTATGTCCTCCTCCTCCCCCCTCATTCTCCTCTGCCAGTTCATCCTCCTCAGAGCTCAAGTGGCCATGAGATGTAGGCACTACATCTTCTGTCTCCTCAGCAATCAGATATCTTACCATCCCAGAATGTGAAGTTGAGTGTTAGTGGAATGACATCATTCATCCTGTAGTTCATTCATTCAATGACATCATTCATCCTGAGCAAATAGCACGTGTCACACATGAGTTGCCACTTGCTGACATGGAAGTTAAAACGGGGAGTAAACCTGTCCGTGTGCAACATTAAGAAATCATTGACCGCCTTCCTCTGTTGTACAGGCGGTAAAACAAGTGGAGCGTGGAGTTCCAACGTGTGGAAACGTCACATATCAGGCAATGTTGGGGAAGAGCATTTTGCTTTTGCAGCTCGAGGAGGGCGTGTTTTGCATGGTAATAGTAGCTGAAGTGCATGCACAGTTTCCTTGACATTTTTTACAGCTCTTGCAGTTGAGTGGAAGTGGAACTGGGTAACAATGAAGACAGTCATCCCTCCCTGATGCGGTGGAGACAAAATGTTCTTCCTGTTATCAGTAACCATGGTTCCTATCTCCAGTTGGCCAATGTTTGATTTCTTTATTGATCATGTCGAGCAGTTCCTTCCTGGTGTGGCACCGTTCAGCCAGGCTGAGGAGGTGCAGAACCACGTGACAAGGCCCAGCTTTGCATAGCTGATATGCTGGAGGACCACTGTGAACTTTGCCTTGAGGAGAGGGTGAGGACAAGGTGGAGGATGAGGAGGCAGAGGAGGACATTGGCACAGAAATCCAAGCATTACAACATGGAGGTGGCATTGCCATCACTGGACCAAGTTGCTGGTGTGCCAGGGCCAAACAACATTTATCCAGTGGGCTGTGAAAGACATATATTGTCCTTAATCATATGTAGTTACAACTCCATGTCTATCAGACACCGAGAGGTCTAACAACTGGCCCACTTTTTGCTCAACATACGTGTGCTTGGGTGGTAAATCTTTTTTGGAAATGTAAAGCCGCTTGGGACTCCCTGCACTCTCTCTGCACTCTCCCTGCACTGACCCTGCACTCTCCTTGCAGTCTCCCAGCACTCTCCCTGCAATCTCCCTCTTTAATATTCTTCTATTAATCATTTTCAGCAACATTGTCCCTAGTGCATGAGTGCTTGCCACATCACTCCCTATGCTCAGCTCACAGGACAGTGGCAGAGAGAGACCATGCGGAATGAAGATTCTATAGGGCTGTGATCTTATGGGTGATCTTACTTTCCCGAGCTTCTCACTTTCTAACATGTACAGCAGCCATTTTAGGAAAAACTGATTAGTTACCACAAACCGCAAGGAAGTTCGGATTCATTGTGAATCAAAGTTTTCTTCAAACCGATTTATGCTTCGAATGATCCAGTTTGCTCAACATTAATTGGTACCAATTTGTACCATGTCTGGGTCTTCCCCAGTCCCACCCAGCAATCTGTCTTATGTTCAAGATGCTGAACCTAAGCACCCTGAAGACAACAGTCTGTTCGGCATTCACATTCTCCCGGCTGATGACCCTGTCAGTTTGGAGTCCCCTACCACCAGCACCTGCCTGACCTTTGCTGTACTCCTCTTCCCATGCTTCCTACAGCAGTCATCCTGGAGCAATGCCCTGCTTGATCTTGCCCTCCTCCACCTACCTCCATTTCACTGACCTCAGCCAGTCCTACCATATGATGATCCTATAGCATGTCCTTCTACACCACCTTCCTCTGCCGGAATTGCTTATTGTACTGTAGCCAAGCCAATCCCCAAAAACCTAGTACAACTACCTAATCACAACCATGTACCCGAACAAAGCCAAACAATGTTCAGTCTTTCAAGTGATGCCCCCAAGAAAGGCGATTGGAAAATGTCACCAGAAAAAGCCTGTGCCATCTCTTCTCCTCCTCCCATTTTAATTCATCTGGCTTCACTTTATCCAAAAGGAGCATTGAAAAAAATTTCAATGTACTCCCCTTTAAAAAAAATTATCACAAACCTCCTGTTTCAAGTGAGCACCAAACGGCCCTTCAAAAAATGCATAAACTTTAGCCAAACGGACAATTTCAACTTCCTTATCTGAATCCTACATTGCGTATACATCCTCCCCGTGATGCCCCTATTTCTAGACGCTGAACTCGTAACCTTACCTGCTCGTGTCTGGCCACCAATGGCCACGGAGTCTGCCAAAGTTGAATGAGACCTTTTTTCCCTGAAGACTGGACTGGCGCTCCCTGCAGGCTGCAATGCCCTTCTTCGTCCAGAGCGCCACCTTTCCGATTGCTCATGCTGTTTCCAGATCCTGGTGCGATCTTCCTGCTTGAGCCCCATCAGAAACATGTGTGCCACTATCTTGAAAACACAGGAAGCCCTCTATATCGCAACTCTGGCCAGGTAAGGATGTACCAGAACTGGCTGCCTCTTCCTCAGCTGACAAGCCACTCATCTGCTTCCTGGGCCATGTCCTCCTCACTGGGATCCCACTAATCTCTGAAGAGGAGGAAGGATGTGCCCCCCTTCTCCAGAAGACTGCGCCTCCACCATGGATTCCTCCCGGCTTCAGGAGAGGCCCGTGCCAAGCACAGTGAAAAATTATTTTACAACAAGGTGATAAATTATTCTGATCAGCAGACCTTCTTTTAATCATCTGATTGACAAGATTGCTAATCTCTTCTGTGAATTACTGAGCAAACTTGCGCCTGAGCCACTGCTCCACAGGGGCTCTTCTTAAAATACCAGAGCAGAAACTGTTCATGTGCCGCTGACCAGAAGTGTAGTGGTGCATGAGAAGATCAGAAGATCATTTGCCCATAAACCACTACTCGGAGCAGTGGCCCAGGCGCAAGATTGCTCAGTACTCAGGGCTGATCGAGATGTCCTGCGTTTCAATCACTCAGCGACAGGGGGGCCTTCTTCAGCAGTGGAGACAGCCCCTCACAGCTGAAGAACTCTATTTGATGAATGAATTGATTCGCTCATTTCTAGACCAGGGATTCACCCCAGTTTCATTAACTTTGTAATGGATTTAAAAGGTAAAGTGCCATTAAACAATCGGTTGTTTCAGTTCCTTTGAAGACAAGTCCATTATGGTTACTCCTGAAACCAATCCTCCCACACATATAGTTTTGAAAGCAACTTACCAGCATTGGTCATTCTAAATGGAAAGCTTAATTCTGCAAACAATTAGTACTGATCAATAGCTAAGATGATTTTGTTCCCAACATAACATTGATAATCTCTGTTTCTGAGTAAAGCATACCTCCAGTTATTCTGTCATTGAAATATTTACAGCAGCCCTGGGAATATAGATGGAATTATTAAATATTTATGCTGTACTTTTATCCTGCAAAGCATTCCAGATTTAGCATGGAGGATTCCGTTAGAAGAACCCTTAGGATAAGCTCATATCCGACAACCATGAAAGATACGAAAAAATTATGGTCAACTTTCCAAAGTCCCATTTCAAACCTGCTCAACCTATATTCAATTCATATAGCATTACATTTTTAACTTTCTTTTAAAGTGAATCTGTCACCTCTGCCAAGTCATGTGATGTGCAGTACTGCATTAATAGTACTGCTGTCCCTGACTCTGGATCACTAAGTTGTATGTCTATGCTCATCCTCATTTCCACGCTGTGCACCCACAAACCGGCACTGGAATACATTGAGAGGACTCATCCTGGAGTCCTCTCCGTTATATCTGCATGCTCATAAGTCCCCACAATGTATTCAAGCACCAGTTTGTAGATGCACAATGAAAGAATGGGGGTGAGTATGGACATTAGTGATATGGAGTCAGGTGCAACAGTACTATTCATGTACTGTAGTACAGCACTTCATAAGGCTTGAGGGAGGTGACAGACTCTCTGCATCAGTAGCTGTGAAAAGCCACCTGTGAGGAATATGGGGAGATATAATATATATTAATGCCTGCCAATTTTCTGTCCAGGGTGATGGGCATTTGGCATAGGAAATAGACTCTACAAGTGGACCAGCCTCTTTTCACACCTTCAGTAGCCGGACTGGAAGCAAGCTTCTCTGACAACATGACCCCCTGCATGGGGGCTTCAGCTGGTCAACTGCATCAAAGAAACCCCCAAGACAGTCTGGAACCCTGAGTTCATAAGGAGTTATGAAATGACTGTATGTCTAAGCCATACACCATTTACATCTTTGAGATCTTGGGCCTGAGCAGGACATTCCCCTGGACCCCCTCGCTTATAGGATCCAGGGAAGGGTAGATATGGATAACTCATGGTAGAAGCCAAGTACTAACACTGTGTTTGGTCTCCAAATGTACCAGGTACCTGGCCGGATCCATTGGCACCAGAACCGCTTCTCTATGACCTTCTAGTGAGGAGTTATGATCCCAATTTGGTTTTTGGAGTTTTGGCCACCATACCTAAGGTGAGGGGGAGGAGGATCTGCCCAGGGGATGGGAGGGGCATGACCTTTTCTGAAGGGAGGTCACACTGTGTTTCGTGTTAGAAAAGACCAGGAAACTCTGCTGACATCACTGTCTCCCATGAGACTGTAACACCAAGGCCTACCCATCTATCCGTTAACTGAATTTCCCTATGCTACTTATGATTGTACTAACACCTGTATTTGCATCTCTGAGCATTGTATATATCCTTTATGTACTGTATATAGTGTTGTTGTCTAGTGTGCCCTTAAGTCGATTAAACATATAATTTAATCTCGGGTTGTTCTCTTATCTCCATCCACGAATCCACACGTCATTGTCTCAGTTTAATGTTACATGCTACCTAGGCTGGCTTCTGGCCCGATATAATCCTGTTAATGGACCGGGCTTCTAATATCTAATGAGAAACTGGTGGCAGTCTTTCGGGCTGGCAGAGCTTTGTTTCACTGGGGCAGTGAAAGGGCTCTCTAAGCTTGTCAGGGTTGTGAGCGAGTGTTGTGCCACGATGGAGATCGCGTGGGCCCATCTCTCTCACTCCCTGTGCCTCCCTGTGTCTGTTTGGACAGGGGGTGCCTTTGTAAAACTGTGCCAAGCTGACCTTACATATTCCAAGTGAGGGTGAAGAGACCGTACTGCGTGATCCCGACATAGTAGTGGCCTCAGGCGGAGCTGTGAGGTTCGGTTCATCACACCACCCTTTTTTAAAACTTTTGGACTTTTTGACCTGCTGTCTCTGCGGAAGACCCCACCCTGAGTACAAATACAAACACAGGCTATTATAAGCTCAAATGGCAACTAGTTCTATATTACAGATTCCTGCAAAAAGTGTTTTTTTTTTAAAGTTTCTTTCTACACTTCCATACAAATTAATTTTTTTGTGTAGAAACCAGTTTCCATTTACCATTTTCAATTGAGGATCTAAGTGTGTTATAGTCGTTTTACCGAATGCGTCGTACATTACCGCAAACACTTTTCTTCAAAAGATAGCCATATGGCCCAGAATCTAGTTAACTTTCAAACACAAATAGCTCTGCTATAATGATTCCTTTCAGGACCTTTATTAAAATTCGCCGTTCGCAGCCCTGATGAAGCCACATCTGTGGTGAAACATATTGGGGGAGCTTTGTTTGTGCAGTTTTTAAATAGCATTAGTAGCCAGCTGTGAATGTGGAAACGCAATAGACGTTTAAGTGGGTCCTAGTAATTTGTTTAGGACCTGTATACCAGCAGTATGGAATAGGCTATCCACTTTGGCTGACCAAGCCCAGGAGGGCAGTACTGATGAAGTGAGATCAGTCAAGGGACACATTTGTCTGTGAAGTGATCCGGATCAGACGTGATTCCGGATCGGGATCTCACTACAGTTCATAGAACAGAGAAATGGTCACTCAAAGTGGATTCTGGACAGTGTGCTGACTTTGTGTGACCAACTAAAAATAGTGAAAGTGAGCAGAGGCATGAAGATAAATGCCCTGTATGTAATAAATGGTCCTGCAGCAATTAACTGTCTCATGTGGAAGCCTTAGGACATAATAACAGTGTAACAGTGAAATAATAAGACCACAACTGGCTGCTATATGTGTCTTTTAAAAGAAAATACACGTAGGGTAAAGGGTAATAATTTTTATTTTTTGGAGAAATAAAAGGTATATTTTAATAAAGGTCCTGAAAGGAATCATTATAGCAGAGCTATTTGTGTTTGTACATTACCGCAGTAACGCAAATTATGACTGTGTTAGTGAAGGCATTACTGCATCACAGCTTTTTATTGAAAATGCGTATTATCACTGGAAAAAATATTGCAGGAGTGAGCATGTTTTATTCTGTGGAAACAGCCTTTAATAATTTACCGCATTTCATTACCGTAACACAAATTATAGTTGTGTTAGTACCGTAAAGACATACAGTATCACTAAGGTTAGTAAAGACATACAGTATCACTAAGGATTCCAAGATTAACATCTTGGAATCACTGACATACAAAACTTACTTTTTATTGATATAAAAATAGACAACAGTAATAATTACATCTATACAACAAATGCCTCATAAAATAGGCCTAACAATAGTTACAATAATTTTATGGTGCCATATAAAAACCCTATTTGTGAAATTGACATCATAACATTAGTATGACAACAAAAACAAATCTTGATAGAGAAACCACAAAAATTAATTCAGACTCGTTTTCCCAGGATAAGTGGTTCATCAGTTTGCTCTAGGAGATCACCACATACATTTGTGGAGATCACTATAATCAATTAGCCACTCTCAGTCTATACAAAAACAAATATTGAAGACTTCTAAAACCAAACTTTCTTGTTGACGTTTACAGAGATACAAAATGGTATAGATGAATCCTTTGTAATCCTTCATTTGGACTAGAAACGGTAAGTTATTTTATTTCAAGGTAGTTTTCCACCATTTAGCTTGAAGATAACCCGTATACAGATGATGTATAAAAGCCTATAAGAAGAAATAATATGAGTACTCAAAAAAATGTTTTAATTCAACTATATATAATATGCCTCATTCACATGTCCGTGTTTTGGTCAGTGATTTCCATCAGTCCTTGTGAGCCTAAACCAGGATAGGAGCCTTCACAGAGACAAGGCATAAGGGAAAGATGTAAACTAGGGGTGAGCGAACCCAGACCAGAATGTTCGGGTTTGTACCGAACATTACGGTGTCCGGTCACCCAGACCTGAACACTGACATTGGTATGAAAGTATGTGTTCATGATTTTAAATAAAGCTTGTTAAAAGGCAGTAGCACATTTACAACCGACTTACTGTAATAAGAGAGTTAATCAGTCTGTTAACTGTGTTGGTGACATAAAGCCATTTTTTGGGTTCCAAACTCCGCATTTGCATCTATCGTACTGTAATAGGAGAGTTGATCAGTCTTTTAATTGTATATGTGACATAAACCTATTTTTGGAGGGGATATACCCCTCAATTGCATCCGTGACATGGAAATATAAAAGTAATCTTTCTGTTAATTCTGTTGGTGACATAAACCTATTTCCGATGGGGAGATACCCCTCATTTGCATCTGTGACACGGAAATACAAAAGCTAATCTGTCTGCTATTTCTGTCAGTGACATTAGGCCATTTTTGGTGGGGAGATAACCCTCATTTGCATCTGTGACACAGACATGCAATAGTTATTCTGTCTGGTTATTTTGTTGGTGATCTATAGCCATTTTTTTGGGTGCAAAACACCTCATTTGCACCCGTAACACAGAAATACAATTGTTTGTCAGACAATTTTTGGTTGAACGTAAAAAAATTAAGAGAGGATGAAATAGAGGACGTGGCCATGTTTGTGGTGCTGCTGGTATTTTCAGTGGTGCAGCTGCTGCTGCAGGGAGAGGACATTGTCGATCTGTGCCAGCTATGCGGCCAAATTGAACACCTTCCTCTGATGCACGCAGGTGAAAGGACATTCTGAGTCATTATGTAGGCCTGAATAGTGATCTACGAATGGTGAGGCCAGAACAAGTACAGGCAGTAGTAGATTGGATGGCTGACAGTGCCTCCAGTTCCTTCAAATTGTCTCCCACTGGGTCCTCATCTGTCTTCCACCTCAACCCCTTGCACATCAGCCAAGCAGTCTGAGCCCTGTCATGCAGCAGTCACGTATGCTTTTTGATGACTCTGCTGGCGGAGTTTCCATGGGCCTTCCACTTAGCTCAGAAGTGGAAGAGATTGAGTGCACTGATGCCCAAACACGTATGTTTGAGGAGGGAGGATGAGGGAGGACCACCGCAGTGCATCTCTGATGATGATGACGAAACACACGTGTCAACTGCTGCGGCTTTTGGCACTGTTCAGACCAGCAATCCGGACAAGGGTGAGGAGTGAAAAACCACAAAAAATCTCAGGCTCCTCCTGCACCCTCTTCTGCTGTGGTCTCTTGCTCCCCCTCTGGAGCGACAGGACCACCTGGCACCCCTCAAAGTGAGAATTTGACAGCAATACCACCACCATCACCAGTGTTACTGAGCATCTCCACACTGTCCCATGGAAGCATTCAGCTGTCCATCCCCCAAACACTAAAGAAAAAGAGGAAGTACCCCCCTACCCACCTGCGAGCCCTGGCCTTGAATGCCGGCATTTCAAAATTCCTGGCCTTTGAAATGCTGCTATTCCAAAACAGATCAAAGCAGACAGTTTTAAAAAGGTAATAACAGTGGCTGTCCCACAGTACGTGGTTTCCAGCCCTGGATGAACAAGTGGTGAAAAAAATCAGGTGTGCACTGCACAACACCATCAGTGGCAAGGTCCACAGAACCACCGATATTTGGACCAGTAAGCAGGGATGTTATATCTCCCTAACTGCCCGCTGTGTAAATGTAGTGGCGGCTGGGCCTGAAACAGAAAATGGTTTGGCACATGTCCTACTGCCACCAAGGATTGCTAGATGTTTCTTGTTGCCTCTTGTTACCTCCTCCTTCTACTTCGTTTCCTCCTCCTGTTCCTCCTCTACCGCCTCCTCATCATGTCAGTGCAACACCTGCACCACCAACTTCATCACAGCCAGGGGGAAACGACAGCAGGCTGTTCTGAAACTCATATGTTTGGAGGAAAAAAACACAACGCGAAGGAGTTATGGGCAAGCATGGAAGAACAGACTGATGAGTGGTTGGTGCCGCTGAGCCCCAAGCCCAGCCTGGTGGTGTGCGACAATGGGCAAAATCTTGTAGCAGTTCTGAGCCTAGCCGGTTTGACACACATGCCTTGCCTGGTGCATATGCTGAAATTGGTGGTGCAGAGGCTCCTGAAAAATTACCCTTAGAGGTTTGAGTTGCAGCGTAACTTCGGCCTTCCCACTCACCGCCTCATATGCAAAGTACCCACAAGGTGGAACTCCACCTTGCACATGTTACAGCACACATGGGCCTCCATGCAGGACATGGCACAGGAGGAAGAGGAGGAGGAACAGGGATCTTTCCCACAGTTATCAGGCCAGTCATCGACATGTGGCTCGGTGGGTGGCTTCCTGCACCAACAGCGGCCAGGTACACAACTGTCCAGCCATGACACAGTTTTAGAAGATGAGGAGGAGGAGGAAGAACCGTGTTCACATCAGGGTGGTACCCAAATCCCTCTTGATGAAGATGAGTGAAGCATACAAATAAGAACATTGTACCTACTTTGAAACATGGAGGAGGCTTGGATATGTTTCGGGTCTCCTTTGAGGCATCTGGCATAGGGTGTTTTGAATCTGTGCAGGGTACAATGAAATCTCAAGACTATTAAGGCATTCTGGCGTGAAATGTGCTGCCCATTGTCAGAAAGCTTGGTCTCAGTGGCAGGTCATGGGTCCTCCAACAGGATAATAACCCAAATTACAAAGCTAAAGACATCAAAGAATGGCTAAGAGCAAAGCTGTCAGGATTCGGGGGCGCTGCGGCCCTCCAGCGGATGCTGGGAGGGTGCGGGCGTTCCCGTGTCCTGACAGGGGCGTGCTTCCGCAGCTGACTTCTCGTCTTGCTGCGAGGATGCGCACTGTAGCTATGCGGCGCTCGTCCTGAGTGCAAGCCAGAAAATCCTTTTGTAACACTTAGGTTCCTTAAGGGTTAAAGGTTTTGCTAGTTTTACTGGCAGGCGTCCCTGCCAGTAATTTTGGTCCATTAAAGGGTGTGGCTGAGATCCCTGCTCCTATTACACCTTGGGCCTGGAACTCTAGCCACTATTTAGTTTCACTCTCACCATTTATCTGTGCCTGCTATAGAGCCTTGTGCCTAAGCTAGCTACTCTGAGTTTATCCTGTATTCCAGTGACTCTGTACCTTTTTCCCTGGTTTCTTATTACCGTTACCTACCTCTGGTTTTCTCCTTTGTTTATTCCTTGCTTGGTTCTTTTACCTTTCCCCCTTCAGTTCCTGACTTGTTTAGGTTTTTTCCTGCTTGTGTTTTGTTTTGTTGTTTGTCTCGTGTTCCACATACTTTAGTGTAATTGCAGTCTTCGGTTGGGGCCGGCCTGTTAAGGAGCCGGGTTCCCCCAAAAGGCAGGGACAGTGGTTTGGGAGGAGTGTCAGGGCCTCGCTTTTTCTGTGTCATTTATGTCCCCCTGACCAACTCTTCACAAAAGCATTTGACTATTCTGAAGTGGCGTTCTATAAGCCCTGATCTTAATCCTCTTGAACATCTGTGGAAGGAGGTGAAGCATGCAATCTGGAGAAGGCAGCATTCAAACCTGAGACAGCTGGAGCAAATTGCTGATGAGGAGTGAGCCAAATACCTGTGGACAGGTGCAGAAGTCTTATTGAGAGTTACAAAAATTGATTGATTGCAGTGATTGCCTCAAAAGGTTGTGCCACAAAATATTAAGTTAAAGGTACCATAATTGTTGTCCAGGCCAGTTTAATTAGTTTGTTTTATAAATTATTCTCTTGATCCACAATGACTGATTTTCATTAGTTGATGTTCAGTAAATTTTAAATTACTATTACTTTTGTCAGTTTCAAGTTATTTCAGTGACCATTGTGGAACTTTAAAGATGGAACCCGGCTCACGAGCTTCATGGATGCCATAACCTCCAGGTTCCTTCTGTTGTACACAGCAGACACCCTGAAACAGAGTCCGTGATCAGCAATAACACCGATCGTGGACATTTAACCACTGAGTTGCTGTAGTCAATTGCAACCACACTATCAAAGCAGTCTTTTCCCCAGGAGCACTGTGCTCCCAGGGACTGAACTGCTCCCCTGCACCAAGATTGAGGAAGCCATTTAGTTAGTATGGTAGCTTCAAGTCTTCTGAAAGCTCTGAGGTCTTTCATAATGAAGTTCTTTTCAGGTCATGCCTGCGGCAGGGTTTGATAAGAGTGCCACTGAATCTCTCATAGGCTTCAGTGTTAAACCATTGCAGTCTATGGGAGACGCAATCAGATTTTTTTTCCAATTCCGCCTCATTTTGAAAATTTTCCTGCTTCCCACAGCATTGGATGCAATACAAAATGGTGCCATTAGAAAGAACAACTTGTACCGCAAAAAGATAAGTCTTCATACAGAGAACTGAAAAACTTAAAGGTTATGGCTCCAGTAAGGCAAGGAATAAAATATTAAATTGAAAAAATGGAAAATCACTGCATTCTTAAGAGGTTAAGAATTTAAAAATCCACAGTATTTTCAGAATCCACTGCAGATTTATTAAACTGCAAGTGAATTTGATAGAGAAAGTGAAACCCCCATTTACTTTACAACAAATTAGAAAGTTGCACCAAAAAAGTATCTATGTAGTTCAAGCCAAAATCATGTTATACCTTGCTTTTCTTTTATTATATAAGTACAGTATGTTAGGGTATGTTTTTATGTAATCTTTTTGCAGCATTTCCAATGCCAGTGCTTGTCTGCATTTTCCTCCCATTTTTACACATAAAACCAAAGAACATTTTACAGCATTAGATTGAAAAACGGAATCAAACAGCTGAAAAAAACTTCAAATATAAGAATATTAATAGTCAAAACCTGCTATTTTTACAATTAAAATTAAAAAAATGTGATTATTCATTGCTAAGATTTTATCAGCTTTCTCTAAAGTGTCTGAAACTATTTTATTTAATTAGCCTATGACTGAAAGAGGATATTTATAGATTAATATGAGCTTCTGCGGGCATCCTATGAGAAGAATAGAAAATCAATACAGGCAAGGCTATCTTTTGAAATGCTGCAATTTACATATCTCAGATGATATGCAATTACAACTTGAAACCCTTTATTAAGCAGAGAACTTGTACTAGGTTAAGAGAGTCAGTAATAGATGATAAAATTATCGAAGGAAAGGTTTAAATTATTTTTTCTAATTATTTGCATCTTACTTTTCATGAAGTGCTCATCACACCATTTACGGTACCAAAAGCAGGCATCAGTAACAGGGGAGCAAAGGTCAATTTTTGGCCCTGTCCATGAAATTATCAAAGCTACTAATTACCCATATATGACAAGGCAAGAATCATATTTCTTTAATTAGACTTTCTCTGTTGCATAGATGCTATTATGTCACAATGATCCTGAATGTATTTGCATATAGGGGCCCAGATTTACTAATTTCAAAGATGGCGTAAACTTAGACATGGGGGGGAATTTATCATTAGGAAAATATTTGAAGTCAGTTTTGCTTCAGTCTGTGTTGGAGTACTTTCTGCCACATTTATCAAACGTCACAGGTTGTTTGATAAATGTGGCTTGTCCTTAAACCTAACACTTCTGTCTAGAGAAGCTACTCCACTTTTCCTACTCCACCCTCCTCCTGGAGTGAGATTGCGACTATTTTGCGACTTTTTTAAAAAAGTTGCAATGATAAATCTGGAGTGAAACTCATTAACATGGTTAACCACACCCACTTTTCCACCCATATTACAAACTAGAGTGAGTTGTGTACACATGCAAAAAGTCGCAAAAAAATGCGCAAAAAACTCGCAAAAGCCCTATCGTGTGACTTTTTGAAGACAGAATTCTGGAGTGAAGGTGTGATAAATCAGGGCCATGATGTCTAGACCTTTGGCACAGGTCACAGCGACCCAGGCTGGATAAATATGGTGCAGGAAATGACTCTGACTCTATACCAACTATTTGTTGACTTACTTTAAAACAGAGTTATACACCATAATTGTAGTGGAATTTTTGCACAAAATGGTACATCTTAGGCCTCACCCCATTTACATGAAGCTCTGACTTTTTTCTCTAAGCCCCACCCAGTCAAGCATGTCGGGAAAAAGAGTAGACACCCAAGATGTGCCAATCTGCGCCACTTTTTAAACAGATTTTTTGGTGCAGACAACATTAGTGATTCTGGATTAACTCGTTGCCGTCCTTGGACGAGAATGCTCATCCTAACTGGCCGGTACTTAACGCCTTAGGATGAGCATTCTAGTCCTAGGGTTAACTGGCTGCTGTACACGCGCTGCCGCTATCCGCAGCAGGGGCCCAGCTGATACTGACAGCGGGGCCCTGATGTATCCGCCAGCATCGGTGATAACACCAATGCCGGCGGATTAACCCCCTGTATGCCGTGGTCATGCTGACCGCGGCATTCAGGGGATTTGCGGCAGCTTGTACAATCCCATGTCCCCATGCTGCGGTAGGGGGGGGCCCAATGGTTGCTATGGCATCCCCGATGCCTTGCAGAGGCCTCGGGACTGCCAGCTACAGAAGCCCAGGAGATCAAGCCACAGGGCTGGGTCTCCTAGGCAACTGTCAGCGTCTTACAGTGTAAGACGCTGACAGTTCAATGCAGCACAAAACTGCTCTACAAAAATATCACATGAGCTAACCCCTCAGGTGAACATCATAAAAAAAAAAAAAAAAAAATGTGTAAAAAAAAAAAGCCATTTTTGTCACCTTACATCACTAAAAGTGCAACACCAATCGATCAAAAAGGTGTTTATTCCCCCAAATTAGTACCAATCTAACCGTCACCTCATCCCACAAAAAATTAGCACCTACCTGAGACAGTCTCCCAAAAAATAAAAAAAACTACAGCTCTCAGACTATGGAGACACTAAAACATTTTTTTTGTTTCAAAAATATTATTGTGTAAAACTTAAATAAAAAAAGAATACACATTAGATATTGCTGCGTCCATGACGACCTGCTCTATAAAAATATCACATGATTAGAGATGAGCGAATCATCCAAAATTCGCTTCGGCGAATAATTGGCGAATTTCTGACAAGATTCGTTCTTAATACGAACTTATTCGGTCGAATTTGCGTTAAAAAATAATCGTTGTTTTGCCAACATTCCTACACAAATTCCGAACATACAGCTTTGTTAAAAGTAAGTAATACGTAAGCATTAACGTACAAAGTACATACGAATCCTTAGCGTGCTATTGGCTTGCGATTGCGTCAAGAGCACGAGGCTAGGCCGCGGTGTACAATCTTTAGAGGCAGTCCATATGAGGTAGAAAAGTAAGGTGCTAGCTATCTGGCTAAGTGCATAATTCACTAAAAACACCATACAATAAGTGCATAATAGGACACATTACAGTACCTGAAAAAGAATACACACAATGGGCTAAAGTGCTTGAACGTTGCTGAACCTGTAAAAACATTATTGCTAAAATACAGCAAAGACAATTATGCAAACATGTTAAAGGGGTTGTCTCACGAAAAATATTCGACAGTTTTCAAACCAGCACCTGGATCTGAATACTTTTGAAATTGCATGTCATAAAAAATTTTGTATAGCTACTGAGTTATTCAGTAACATGTATCTGTATAGGACCACTTAATTTCTTATTTATTTGACCTATTCACTGAGCAGGCCACACGTGCTCAGTTTCAACTTTTAACTGCCTACTGAGCTGTGATAGGCAGAGCTGAGACACGCCTCCTTAGCTGCAGCAGAAAAGACACTCCCCTTGAGCTGTCAGCTTGATATAAAGCTAGCAGATCAATGAATGGGGAGATCTCTGGGTCCATGTGAGGTACAGGGCTGGTTCTAGCTTTGTTAGAAAGGTATTGTCATGGACTATATGATGTCTGATTTTCATTTTTTACATTATTCGTGGAATAACCCCTTTAATGCAATTTCACATTTGTATGCATAAAAGGCTCAGATATACGTTTGAGTCTCTCCTCGAGTCGTGGCTGCTTGGCATGATAATAAAACACTGGAACACGTGAGGTAATTTTGTAATCCAAACAGGTAACGTGTAATCCGCATGATAATATAAAATAGCAGCAAATAGAGAACCCTCTTTGCAAAGGGGGCTCCCAAATAACCTGAGAAGGGGGGAAAAAGGAAAATAGATGCGCTTAGGCGCAATTGGTAATTTTCTGCAGAATGTGGCTCATCCTCGTCGTCTGCCAGGAAGCCACAGCCTTGCTCGACTGAAAACCACAGGACAGTTCCTTTTTGCCGCTCCAGTGTAGGGTCTCCCGGCCTCGGATGGTCCAGTACTTGAATGACCCAGTCCTCCACTGCATTCTTGTAGTCCCATAGGGTCTGGGTGTGGGTCCTCACTGATGCTGGCACAATCGGATTCTGCCGCATGGAAGGTGTTGTTGTTGTTCTCCTCCTGGGCGGCGAAGTGAACGCTCCAGCTGCATCCTCTGCACCAGCCCCACCAGCCGCACCAGCCGGCAAGGCGAATATCGAGTCAGGAGCCATTGAGACTGTCTTGCACAATTGTGACACTGTGATCTCTGGAGCAGGAGGTGGTTCAGGGTACTCATTCCCAAAGACCATTTCCCCCACTTTGGTCGCAGTTGCTTTGCCATGCTGTGGATCTTGTTCACCACTGGCTTGAACTGGAGAGGAGGGAGGAGTAATCAGGGAGGAGTCTTCACTCCCTATACCTGCAAATAGTTATTTCCCGGTGGGCGGGGCTGGTTTCTCCCGCTTCTTAGGGGGCGTGTCTTCACTTTCCCGCCCTTGAGGTGACGTATCGTCATTTTCCTGTTGCGTACGTAGCGTTAGCATTCAACATTTTAAGAACATTTAGCGAAACTGACAAAATCCGGATTCGCTCATCTTTAGTCAAAAGGAAGTTGAGAGACACCAGACCCAACAATGCTGATGAGCTGAAGGCCATTAACAAAGCAACCTGGGCTTCCATAACACCTCAGCAGTACCACAGGCTGATCGCCTCAATGCCATTGCACATTGATTAAGTCATTCATGCAAAAAAAGCATGAACCAAGTATTGAGTTCATATACTATACATACGTTTCAGTAGGCCACCATTTCTGTATTAAAAATCATTTTTTTAATTGGTCTTATATAATATTCTAATTTTGGGTGTTCCTTAGTTGTAAGCTTGAAATAGATTGCTCTATGTGTAATGAACCTATATAATATACAATATGTTTCCCTTTTTGAATTGAATTACTGAGATAAATTAACTTTTCAATGATATTTTGTTTCGCAATAAACTCCAGCCCCTTTCACTATAATGGAGGCGGGCCAGACGTCTGGTTGCAGCACGGCAAACATGCAGAGAGGTGGCCGGAATAAAACTATGACGGAGAAGGCTGCCACTAATGTGAAAGTAGCCTAAAACGGAAAATAATGGAATTGATAAAAAGGAAAGCGAAACGGACTGTCTGCAAGGCTTTTTTTCCATCCAAAATAACGGAACCTGATGAAATGCTGCTTCCAGTTTTTCTTTTTCTGTTGAACTGTATGAGGACGGATCAAAACAGAATGCCAGAAAGTGTTCCATTTTGCTTTCTGTTTTAGAAGTTCCATTGTTTTCCATTTTAATCACATTTGAACGGATTGCTCAAACAGAAAGTGAAATCCCCCTTAGTTTGTTGAATGTTACTTTTTATTACCTTTAACTGTACAACAATTGACTATTTGAATACATCTGAAATCCAGACACAACAATCTAAATTTAAATACCTAGTTTATAAATCAACATACACATTTACCCTGATTAGGTAACATTTGTAACTGTGATGCACAAGGAAACCTTTTTGATCAACATAAATTAAAATTCAAAATGTAACTGTACTTTTAAGCCATGCATAATTCATTGAATAACACACTGCAGGAGGAATAATTAAAAACTCAAGGGGGTAACATTAATAGCTGTGACACAAACTACTCTGCACAATCATTATTTGCTAGAAAGGGCAACCGTCATCAAAAACTATTTTTTGTAATGCGAAAATTTGTTTATGAAATGTTACATTTTAAATTACCTTGTCACTTTTAAAAATGTTTACTTTGTAAATGTAGAAGTAGTTTTACATATTAACACAAATTGTTCATGCTGTAACTATGTTCATGTTTAGGTTATTAAGAAAATTGGTCTAATCAACTTAACCCAAAAACTAAAACTAAAATATTTTAACAAGCTGACAAAACTAGTCAAAATTAAAAAAACATGTTATTGATGCCATTATTATAGTCATGAAATAAAATACACATAAAGTGCTTGTAAGGAAATATGGTCATCACACAGAAACACAGCCAGGAAACTGGTTCCAGTCTTCCTTAACCACTATGGTAGGTAGAAAGCTAAGGCTGCCTCTAGGTTCAGTGCTCACAGCTAGACAGGAAGCACTTGACTTCTAGGGACCGAGGTATATCTGTGAAGTAAGGTATCAGAAAACTAGTGGAAGCTCGTTTGCTGCAGACATACCAGAATGACCAGGGTGAAGAGTAGTATATAGCCAGGATAAGAACAAAGAAAGATGGATAGACCCAAACAGCTAGCTGCAGCAGCTGGCCATAACTGAGTAGCAGACTTAGATCCCCCATTTAGCCAGAAACATGATTGACTCAGCTTCCAGCTTCACTGAAAGTTTGACCAGCCAGAGCTTGACTGTTTAACAAGGTAACCGCCCTAGCACAGCCATACCCAGAACTTTGGTTAGGTAAACTTCCAAGAGTGCAAGGTTCTACCCATGTGTTACTGCCCTATGACCACAATGTGATATTACTTTTCCCCTGCAGAGGCTACCACAGGGAAAATGATCATGCGCCATGCAGGGAACATGTGTTATTTCCCCCAAATGGAGCCATCCACAGTATTCCTGACATTGTTGCTGACAACCTTACCCAGTTGAAGCTGGCAGAGAGACAGCCTGCAGGATGTTTGCTGCTTGATGCTCTTTTGCAACCAATCCTCTGTGTCTACTCTTGTCCAAGCTTATCAGCTTTAAAGGGGTTGTCTGGGTTCAGAGCGAACCAAGAAATATCCCCTTCTTCACCCAGACAGGCCCTCTGAAATGAACATCAGAGCATTTCATGCTCAGGTGCTCTCCCTTGCCCTGCGTTGAACCATGCTGGGCAAGGGCTTTTTCATTAGATCTGATAATGCACCAGGTCTCTGTTAGGCGGAGGCTTCCACCTAGCATTGTTCCCGGTGATGTCACCGGCACTAATGGGCACTAATGGGCGGATTTTAGTGCTTCCCTTCCTGTAAAATGGCTAGGGCAGCACTAAAGCCCACCCATTAATGCTGGTGACATCTCTGGGAACACTGCTAGGTTGAAGCCTCCGCCTAGCAGTGTAAGTTTGTAAACAAAAAAGCCATTGCCCTGTGCGATACAGCAATGGGAGCATGAAACAAGGTATCCTGAACCAGACCACCACAAACGTGAAATTTTCATTAGGACCTGGCCTTGTTGCTGAGGTGCTGCCTCACCATGAACAACTTTAACAAATTGGCTATTGTTCCTGCCCGTAAAAGCTGTTGAAGGAAATTTTTGCTTATTGGAGATTGGAGATTTATATCTATCTCCACTTCCTTCCCTTTTATGCTGTTCCTAGACCGTTGTCTTTGTTCCTTATACAACCCGTTTATTTAGTGTATTATATACACCCCTCCAGTCCTTTATACACACCAGGAGTAAAAAACAACCCTCGCAGATACTTATATATAAAAATACTTTACTGATAACAGAGATGACAAAGCAATGGATGTTACATAAAGATACAGACACTACAAATAACACAGTACCTAGAGGACACCACCACACACAGCCGCCTCGTTCCTGCACTCCCTGGATGCTAAGAAATGTGACTAATAATGTGTATTTATATACAGTTTATCCAAAGTCCACCAATATACCGTATACTGGATCTACACTGCTAACCAACTCACATCCAGTACTTGACCATTAGTACATGTACATATAGAGACTCATGCATAAACAGCATATATAATCTACTGGTTATAAAATCACAGACTACAAATATCTATATGTACACATATAAAGTCTACTGGGATATTATACTTATATACATTCACACATATACCTTAAGCATGCTCCAGAAGTCCTGTTGTTCCAGGTGGTGTCAGGAAGGAAGAGAGCTTCCAAAGTTTCACCTGGGATTTATCTTCCTTTGTCCCAGCCTCCCAACCGCATCATGGACTCCACCCTATGACCACCCAAATCTCTTCCCAATCTGTTGGCCAAGCAAATGTTGTCCAACTGCTTTTACACTGTGCCCTTCCTGCCTTTCATATGCTAACAAGGGACACAATGGCTTCTGGCCACTCAATGGGAGAATCTCACTGAATAATATCAATATATGCTATATCATATTTGAGTGGTCTAGGACTGAAGCTTTGGCTGGAAACCATATTTTCCTGTAACAGAGCACAACATGAATTTATAATTTATACACTTACAATATATCTCTGTGTTTTCAGTTGTACATGGAAGAGGTGTTATCAGTGATTGATAGCATTGTGCGTGTAAGTGTGTATACAGATTTAGCTTCGTTCCTGCATTACCCAAATTCTGATACAATTGAGCATCTGTGGAATGTGTCCAATCCAACCCATGGTGGCACAACTCATAATTTATAGGACCTAAATGATCTGCTGCTAACATCTTTGGCCCAGATACAAAAGGACACCTTCAGACGTCAATGTTGGGTCCATGCTTTGAACTGTTAAAGCTATTTTGTTGACACAAAGGATCCTACGCAATATTATGCAGGGAGTTTTAATATGATGGCTGATTGGTGGATATGCTTAACTTCTTGCCACAAATGTGTGTAACTGTAAATCTATTATAATGCTGCCATACAGTTACATCCATTGGATGGCAGGGGCACAAGAGCTGTGCATACATCATCCATAGCGGGTGCCAACTGTAACATACAGCCAGGCACCTGCTGTAATGCCCAAGATTTCACTTACCAGCCATTTAATCCCTTAACATACCCCCGTTTTCACCCAATCAGGCCCTCTGATTTCATGCTCCAATGCTCTCCCTTGCCTTGTGCTGTATCACTCAGGGCAAGGGCTGTTTGTCTATATTTTTACACTGCTAGGCAGAGGCTTCCACCTAGCAGTGTTCCCATTTTACAGGCTAGAGCAGTCCTAAAGCCCATCCATTAGGGCCAGTGATGACACCAGGCTCACTGCTAGGAGCCTCTGCCTAGCTTACCCATGGAGAGCCCGGTACTTCCCTGGATCTCCAGAAAAAGCTTTGGACCTTCACGATTCAGCGGAGGGCAAAGGAGAACATCAGAGCATGAAATGTTTCTGCAGCAGACACACAGGGCTAATGATCTGAGAGCGCAAAAACTGTAAACGCTGTGCGTCCAGGCGAGTGGGGGAGCTGTTCGTTGGTTGTGAAAGGTCGATATAATATAAAAATTCAAATCAGCCCCTTTCCCTCCAAAAAAAAAAAAAAAGAAGTAACGATGAAAAAATAAACATCATAGGCATTGCCACAACTAAAAACATACTTATCCCATACAGAGACCGTCATAACAGGAAAAAATCAAAATGGCAGATTTGGCATTTTATTGTCACTTCACCTCTGCAAAAACATTGAATAAAAGGTGATGAAAAAGTCATACACACTTCAAAATGATATCAATAAAAACTAAAGATCATCCTGCAAAAAATGAGCTCAGACAGATCCATAGATATAACCATAAAAAGGTATGGGGGTCAGAATATGGCGATACAAAGAAAAAAATCATTTTTTCACAAAGTTTTATTTGTATGAAAACACAAGAAAAACTATATAAATATGGTATCGTTGTAATCGTAGTGACCAGAGAATGAATGGCTTGGCTCAGTTTTACCAAATAGGGAACATCGTAAAAATAAAACCTGTAAAACTGTGATGGAATTCCATTTTTTTTTCAGTTCCACCCCATTGGGATTTTTTTTCCAGATTCCCCCTACATTGTATGCAACAGTAAAATGTGTGATTAGAAAGTACAACTTGTCCCGCTAAAAAGAAATCCTCATATAGCTATGTGAATATAAAATAAAAAAAGTTATAGCTTTGGGGAGGCAGGCAATAAAAACGAAAATGCAAAAATGGAAGATCTCAGGGTCAGGAAGGGGTTAACACAGCATAAATGTTCGGTGCCTCATTTATAAATAGAATATAAAACCATCATTGGCTTACTCTATATATAAGAAAGATTTTTGTGCTGATCTATGCGCCTTAGGAATGACTTCTTGTTTTAAGGTGGCTGTGTACATTTAAAGTAATTAATCATTTAAAAGCTAAACTGGACATCTGTAATACAAGAAATATCTGTGAACATCTGTTGTACCACTTAAGAATGAAATATGCTGTGTTACCAATAAATACCATTATTATTTATATTGTTGTATTGTCCCTTGGAATTGGAAAATATGTATAATAATAAGCAGACATGCAGAAAATCCCCATGCACATGGAAAAGCATATGGTGCTCTATTTGGCACCATACCATGGATTATACTCTGTTTCTCTTTGATTCTCCTCAAATAAATCACATTATATCGACAGGACTATTTTTTACGTCATGTATAACGGAACCGTCATTTGTATCCATAGACATGTATTAGTAGAGAGAAAATAGAATGCTTCTTAAAGGCTTCCGTTTTGGTTTTCTGTCCTAAAATTCCCTTATATTCCATTATAAATCTGTTAATGCAGAATGCAAACCCTCCCTTACCAGGATACACTGTGTGCTCAAGGACAAAGTTGTCTTCCATTAGTTTGTTAAAACATCACTTTTGTCAAAATGAACGAGGCATAGATCTGTAAGGATTTTCACACACCTCTGGCTGAGGTTGATAAATATATGTGTCTTTTCTGATGGTGCCACATCATGCCATTGCCGCTGTCTACCTGCCTACCATCATGCTCTGTGCTGTATGGCTGCTGATGATACTACTGCAGCCATCATGCCGCTGCAGTCTGCTTGTCTACCATCATATTCCATATTGTATATCTGCTGTTGCTGCCACCATCATGCCGCTGTCTTCCTGCCTACCATCATGTTCCGTAGCATATAGCTGCTGCCGCCACTGCAGCTGCTGTCTGTCTGCTACTACTATTACAGCAAATGCCTCCATTACCCTAACCTTTCCAACCTCTATAACCCTAACCTGGGAGAATTTTTCCAGGCTTGTTCAGAATAAGCCACGGTTTCTTCTGAAAATTAGCACGTGTTTGTATAAACCCCCCCATTAAGGCATGATTTTTGGATGCTTGTGCAGAACAAGATACTATGACATTAACATGTGTGTGTATAAACAAGGGGCCCCATTAAAAAATAATTTTTGGACACATTGGGGACATTTATCATTTGCAGTTTTTTTGTGTCAGTTATAAGTCTGTCTTTGTTTTGAATACCTGTACCAAATTCATTAAATGGTACACCGTAATAATATATACCTGTTTGATAAATGTCCCCCTTGGTGTCAATAAACCATATAACGTGTTTTAAACACCATATATCTTCGATAAGGTCAGTTGTTGGAGGCATTCTAATTTTAAAAAAAACATAATACATGCCGCGACGCAGTGTTTTTAAACATGCTGTTTGTTAACAACATAAACCATGCGTTTATCCATAGCTGCAGTATATAGTGTAAATCTGACATTATTTTCTATTGCTGTCATTGCATTCAAGAACTTAAAGGGAGGAGGGAGGGAGAGCAAAAGTTTGTAAAAAAAATTTTAAAAAAAGATATAAAAATAATAGATTTAAAAATCTGAGTAGATATTAATTTACCAGGAGATACCAATTTTTAGGCTAATTGGAGCATACGATATTTGATTTGTGTATAATTCATTCGGACACAAATTTGATGAATCAAACACAAAACGAATTTCAAGAAATTTGCTTATCTCTGCTCCCATTCTTTTTAATGGAAATCCACATGTAGTTTGTATGGTCATGGATATGAAATCTGTGTTGCAGAAAAAAAAGGAATGACCTGGCTATTCTTAGCCATTACATAATAGCCATTCACATATTAGACCCATTGAGTGAGCCAAGAGTTCCCATTGTTTCAAAGGAGAATTCTTGTTCTTTAAATAATCTGAACCAAAAATTAAAAGCTAATCTTTAGGGTGGAATTTTTATTTAGAATTTTTTTTTAATCTGAATATGTAACTTCAATTTAGCTCCATGGGTTTGGTGATGTCACTTGATACGTGATATCACAGGCACATCCCAGTCTGCTAAAATTACTAATAGCATTTCTAAAATCTAGTGTTTCACTTCCCACTATAATTTATGATAAAACTGATATCTATCCAGAATTTTACTATACATCAGACTGTGAAGGAAAATGTATATTTCTTATCAATAGTGCTCCGTATTACATTAGCATTAGCATATTAAACTTCTAGCTTTTCTTTTCAGTGTTTAAGGCGTACCAAACTTCTGTGTTTGTCAGCAATAGCATCTGTCCTTGATGTAAGAACTTTGATGCTTTTGGGTGTAATTAGAAAAATCATGCTGACCTTGTATTTGGTACAGAACAAAACATTCTGCATATAATATTTCTTTTATGCTTATTCACATGGTTTCTATTTTCATAGCACAAAGATATAAATTAGGAAATAGCCATGTAAGCACACACTGTTTGCTTCTTTTGTCTGGTATGGCAGAGGAAAGAAATAGAAGAATTGCATGATTGGCATTCCCAACAGCTAGAATAATTTTCTTTAATTTTTTTTTAAGTTTGATTTTCATCTAAGGTCCTGAATTTTATGATTTTAGAATGATTATTTTTTATTGATAATCAAATAATCCAAATCATGTGTTACTAAATACAACATCAAATTCTATTATTTCCCACATATATGGTATTTGTTTTTATTGTAGCTTTTATGGTTTTGGGTCATACCTCTTTTTTTTTTTTTTTTTTTTAAAGATTGATGGAAGAAAAATCATACATGCATATGGCATGTATATGCAGATTTTCTGCACAGATTTGCATGCAGAGTTCTCTGGATTGATGCAATGAATGCACAGTAAAATCAGCATGTCAAATTTGCTGCAGATCCTTTGTATTGCAAATGGAGAAATCCACAATGAAACTCAGCAGAAAGTATTGATATGCTGCAGATTTCATAATCAACTCAGTAAATTTATGTGATTTTCACAATATGTAGAGGAGAATTTACTTGGTACTGTATTACATTGCAGATTTGCTGCATATAAATCCAGTCGTAATATGCAATGTGTGATGTGGTCTCACTATAAGATCAGAGAGAAGTGGAATGCAATTTGGTGCATCAGTTTCAGAAAAATCCTCAGTGATTAGATTGCCAAAGGTGCATGGCTTAACAAAAATAAAGGCTAGGTGTGATAGGGACATTTTACTGCAAAACTGCACTGAAAATTTTAGCAAAAAATTCTGTCACAAACTAAGCCAACCAATAGATGGTAGACAGTAAATTTAGACAAAATTTGTCATTCATCGTTAGTCACTGTCATAATTTTGGCATATCTTTCTTAATTTTAGGCAGGATTAGTAAACATGTTAGGAGTCTATAACAGCAACCCATAGAGTCGCTATAAGGAATATGGGAGTGGTAGTAACATAGTAACATAGTTTATAAGGCCTAAAAAAGACATCTGTCCATCCAGTTCAGCCTGTTTTCCTACAAGTTTATCCAGAGGAAGGCAAAAAAAACCTGTGAGGTAGAAGCCAATTTTCCCCACTTTAGGTGAAAAAATTCCTTTCCGACTCCAATCAGGCAATCAGAATAACTCCCTGGATCAACAACCCATCTCTAGTAGCTATAACCTGTAATATTATTTCCCTCCAGAAATACATCCAGGCCCCTCTTGAACTCTTTTAGTGAACTTACCATCACCACCTCCTCAGGCAGAGAGTTCCATAGTCTCACTGCTCTTACCGTAAAGAATCCTCTTCTATGTTTGTGTACAAACCTTCTTTCCTCCAGACGCAGAGGATGTCCCCTCGTCACAGTCCTGGGGATGAATAGTTCATGGGAGAGATCTCTGTACTGGCCCCTGATATATTTATGCATGGTTATTAGATCTCCTCTCAGTCGTCTTTTTTATAAAGTAAATAAGCCTAATTTTGATAATCTTTCTGTGTACTGTAGTCCACCCATTCCAGTTATTACTTTAGTTGCCCTCCTCTGAACCCTCTCCAGCTCTGCTATGTCTGCCTTGTTCACAGGAGCCCAGAACTGTACACAGTACTCCATGTGTGGTCTGACTAGTGATTTGTAAAGTGGCAGGACTATGTTCTCATCACGGGCATCTATGCCCCATTTGATGCAACCCATTATCTTATTAGCCTTGACAGCAGCTGTCTGACACTGGTTTCCACAACTTAGTTTGCTGTTCACTAAAATTCCTAGGTCCTTTTCCATGTCAGAGTTACCCAATGTTTTACCATTCAGTATGTACTGGTTACTTGCATTATTCCTTCCCATATGCATAACCTTACATTTGTCAGTGTTAAACCTCATCTGCCACTTCTCTGCCCTAGCCTCCAGTCTATACAGATCCATCTGTAGCAGTGTACTGTCCTCTTCTGTGTTAATTACTTTACATAGTTTAGTGTCATCTGAAAAAAAATGATATTTTACTGTGCAAGCCTTTTATAAGATCATTAATAAATATATTGAAGAGAATAGGGCCCAATACTGACCCTTGTGGTACACAGTACTAGTGACAGTGACCCAATCTGAGTATGTACCGTTAATAACCACCCTCTGTTTTCTATCACTGAGCCAGTTATTTACCCACATACAGTCATTTTATCCCAGGCCAAGCATCCTCATTTTATATACTAACTTTTTATGTGGTACCGTGTCAAATGCTTTGGAGAAGTCCAAATATAAGACATCCATTGATTCGCCGCAGTCAAGTCTAGAACTTACTTTCTCATAGAAACTGATTAAATTAGTTTGACACGACCGATCCCTCATGAAGCCATGCTGATATGGAGTTATTTGCTTATTTTCATTGAGGTACTCCAAGATAGCATCTCTTAGAAAACCTTCAAACAGTTTACCCACGACAGATGTTAAACTTACCGGCCTATAGTTTCCGGGCTCTGTCTTTGGACCCTTTTTGAATATTGGCACCACATTTGCTATGCGCCAATCCTGTGGAACACTCCCTGTCAGTATAGCGTCATTAAATATCAGAAATAAGGGTCTGCAATGCAGATGATGCGCTACACCAGGCAACGTTATTTTACCTATAGTAATAAGCCCCACACGTTACTTGCGCGGCAGCTGAAGGATAGGACGGCTGCTTCTACGCCCCACGCGATCAAGGATAGTCAGGGTTCATTGCAATATCACCCGGCATCTATTGCTGATCTATTTCATAAATATTATTCCACCTTATATTCCCTCCCCTCCCCGCTACCCACAGATGGGACGGCTCGTAATGCAATTCTTGATGGATTTCTTTCTGACTGCCACCTCCCTGTCCTCTCTCCGACTGCTTTGGCTCATATGAATCAGCCTATTACCACTGAGGAAGTCAGCGATACTATCTCTGAATTACCTACAGGGAAGGCTCCTGGTCCTGATGGACTTCCTTATGCTTATTTTAAGACTTTTGGAGATATACTGATTCCTCACATGGTGGGGCTGTTTAATGGGTTTTTGCAGGGAGAGGCGATCCCTGATACTATGCTCAGTTCATATATCACAGTTATCCCTAAGCCAGGGAAGGACCCATCAGAATGTGCGAGCTACAGACCCATTAGTCTCCTAAACTCTGACCTGAAGATCTTCACTAAGTTGTTGGCCAATAGACTGAATGCCTGGCTACATCTCCTAATACATAAAGACCAGGTGGGGTTTGTCAAATTTCGCCAAGCTGGGGACAACACGAGACGTGCAATTGACCTGGTTGAGGTCGCGAATAGGGGAGGAGCCGAGGCCTTATTGCTTAGTTTGGATGCCGAGAAGGCATTTGATCGATTGAACTGGGATTTTATGTTCCGTACCTTACATCACTTTGGGTTCAAGGGGGCCTTTTTGACCGCCCTGCGAGGGCTCTACTCCTCCCCTTCCGCGGTGATTAGACTTCCTCATGCACATTCTTCTTCGCTCCCGATATATAATGGCACACGCCAGGGGTGCCCATTGTCCCCCCTCCTATATGTGCTTAGTATAGAGCCCCTTGCAGCACTCATAAGGAATTCCCCAGATATTCAGGGTATTATGGTCAAAGATAGGGCTTTCTCCATTTCCCTCTTTGCGGATGATGTGTTACTTTCCTTGACGAACCCCTTTATTTCCCTCCCCAATCTCCATGCAGTGTTGGATAGGTATAGTAGAGTGTCGGGATATAAATTAAATGCCTCAAAATCGGAGGCTTTGCCCCTTAATATTAAGCCGGATAGACTTCTTCTGTTGCAGGGAAGATTTCATTACACTTGGCGGACACATTCCATAAAGTACTTGGGCATCTCCCTTACTCCACACTATTCAGCCCTGTATAAAGCTAATTTTCCCCCATTAATAACTGAAGTTCATTCCCTGTTAGCAAAATGGAAATCGCTACCATTATCTCTGATGGGCCGAATAGCGGCTATCAAGATGTCAATCCTCCCCAAATTTCTATATTTGTTCGAGACCCTCCAGGTGAGAGTGCCGGCTGCAGTCCTCCGTTCTGTACAGGCAAGCTTTCTCCGCTTTGTCTGGAACTATAAGAGGCATCGCATTTCCTCCAAGATCTTGACGGCTCCTGCCCTGAGTGGAGGGTTAGCCCTTTCTAACTTAGCTAGCTATTATCTGGCCGCCCATTTGCGACGGATCCCGTCTTGGTCGACCTTCCACTCCTATAGTCGGTGGACCGAAATTGAGAGGCTGTGGCTGGCACCTACTCACTTGGGAACTTTGATATGGGGCCCTCCCACTTCTACCCCCCCCTCGAGCCTCCTGGGGCCTATGAGGTTTACTAGAGAGGTGTGGTTTGGAACGAGGGTGAAGTACAATTTAGCTACACTTCGCTCCCCCCTCACACTATTCCTCTATACCCCATCGCTTCAGGGTAGCTCTGAGGCAGTTATGGTGGGACCTTGGTCTAGGGTGGGACTGTACCGACTTCTGGATTTGAAAGACCAGTTCTCGGACGCAGTTTTGTCCTTTGAAGACTTACAAAATAAATTTTCCCTGTCGGGAGATCTGCGATTCCAATATTTGAGGATACTCCATTATTGTAAAGAAGTGCTGGGGTCCCAGAAGATCCCTGCCCTTTCCCCATTTGAACGTCTTTGCACACAGAGCCCCTCCTCCAAAGGCTTGATATCTGACATATATCAGATATTGATATCCTTTGAATACCCGGTGGGATTTAAACACTCATATATGCTGAAATGGGAAGACTGGCTGCAAAGGGAGATCTCCCCAGAGACATGGAGAACTATATGGAGGAGAGCCCATCTCAGTTCTTCCTCGGTGGGGTATAGGGAAAACCAATTGAAGATACTAATGTTTTGGTACCACACCCCAGCAGTTCTACATGCAATGAACCCGGCAATACCGGACATATGTTGGAGATGTTCTCAAAACCAGGCTTCACTATTTCACATATTCTGGTCCTGCCCAGTAATTGCCCCATTTTGGTCACAGGTTAGAAACACCATTAGGGTTCTTCTGGAAGTATCCATTCCCCTGGATCCCTCCTTTTTCCTGTTAAATGTTGTTCCGCCTAGTCTGCGGGGTCAGGGTGCCAGGCTGCTCCTTCATATCCTTACCGCTGCTAAGTGCTTGATTGCCTTGTTTTGGAAACGGCCCTCCCCCCCTACAACTCGTGACCTTATTGGTCGCTTGAAGGATATTCACTGTTTGGAACACTCCGTTGCTTTACAGCGGAATACAGTAGATAAGTTTAATGCTTGTTGGCACCCGTGGGACATGCGAGCGCACTTGCTTGATTGAATGAACACAGAGACTTATTATACAATGTTTGTGTTTTTTTTTTTTTTTGTATTGTTTTTTATTACTTTTTGTTATATTATTCAAATTTCTTACATGTTATGTATGATATTCTGTACATGTTGGCAAATAAGCCTCTTTTCTAAATTGATGTAAACTCAATTTTTTCTGTAATGTTATAATCGAACCTTAATAAAAAAAAAAAAAAATTTAAATGGGAAAAAAAAAAGAAATAAGGGTCTGGCTATGACATTACTTAATTCTCTTAGGATACGGAGGTGTATGCCATCCGGTCCTGGCGATTTGTCTATTTTAATCTTTTTAAGACGCCGCTATACTTCTTCCTGGGTCAGACAGGGCACTTTTAATGGGGAATTTACTTTTATATTCTGCATTTCATCTGACAGTTTATTTTCATTAGTGAATACAGTGGAGAAAAAAATATTTAGTAGCTTTTCTTTCTCCTCATCGCTCTCTGCAACTCCCCCCTAATTACTCTGTAAGGGGCCGACAACTTCATGTTTATACTTTTTACCATTTATATAATTGAAGAACATTTTAGGGTTAATTTTTACTCACTTTGGCGATTAATTTCTCGGTCTCTAGTTTGGCTCCTTTTATTTGTCTTTTACATATTCTGTTTTTTTCCTTATAGTTTTTTGATGCTTCCTCGCTCCACTCCTGTTTTAGTGATTTAAATGCTTTTTTTTGTCATTTATTGCTTTTTTTACAGTTCTATTTATCCACGTTGTTTTTTTCTTGTTTCTTACCCTTTTATTCCCATAAGGTATGTACCTCTCACAATTAGATATTAGGATGCTTTTAAAAATATCCCATTTTGTGGCTGTATTTTTATTTTTGAGGACTTTGTCCCAGTTAGTTAGGCCTATTGTCAAGGTTGGGATAAACAGACAACAGAGGAGCGTGTACCCTGAGCTTACCCAACCCTCTGTCCCTGCCTATTGCCTCACCCACGCTAAACCGTGGGGCGACAACTACGAGGACTGCGAAATACACTGAATAAAGTGCAGGGAACAGGGAACAACAAAAAAGACAGACAAAACACCAAATGGATGGTCAGCTAGCCGTGTCAGAAAACCAGAGATCACGTCAGTACAAAATCAGAAAACGGTAGAGTAGTCAGGTACGAGCCAAGGGTCAAATAAGCAGTAGAATAAACAAGATACAACGCAAGAGCAGGAATAGCAAGGATTTGCAAAAACCAGCAAGGAGCAGAGAGGAAGGTAGGTATATATGCAGGAAGATATCCCACCCCCAGGTTCTGAATGGACCAGATTCAGAGAAGCCACTCAGCCAGCACCTGAGTATTAACCCTGAGTAGACAAACCAAACATGAAGCTGGGCGTTGGCTCTAAAACAACCACAGTGTGAACATGGTTCAAGGCATAGGCACTAAACAGAAACACACAAAAACTCAGAATACCAAACAAAACATAGAACCTATGTTCTCCGATGACCAGACCTGACACCTATGGCCTCTCTTAGTTTGCTAAATTTAGCTTTTTTGAAGTTTGGTATTTTTGTTCCTCCCTGAAGAAACACTATTTTGAATGACAATTGGAAGGTTATTATTTTATGGTCACTATTTCCCAGGTGTCCCCCAACCTGCACATCTGTTGTTCTGTCAGGTCTATTGGTTAATACTAAATCTAGTATGGCCGTCCCTCTAGTCGGGTCCTGAACCAGTTGGGAAAGGTAATTGTCTTTGGTTATCGCCAAGAACCTGTTTCCTTTATGAGACATACAGGTTTCAGTTTCCCAGTCTATATGTGGGTAGTTGAAGTCCTCCATAATAACGACCTCATTATGATTTGCTGCCTCATCTATTTCGTTTCGAAGTAGATTTTCTGTGGGCTTTGGTATATTAGGTGGTTTATAATAAAGTCCTATTACTATTTTATTATTGTTTTTGGCTCCATGTATTTCTACCCACAGTGACTCCAAATCTTCATGTTCCTCACTTATATCTTCCCGGAGTGTGGGCTTTAGACGGGACTTTACATAAAGGCAGACCCCTCCCCCTCGCCGGTTTTGACGATCCTTTCTAAACATACTGTAAGCCTGTACATTAACTGCCCAGTCATAGCTATCATCCAGCCATGTTTCAGTTACTCCCACTATGTCATAGTCCTCCTCACACATCACTAATTCCACTTCACCAGTTTAATTAGTCAGGCTTCTGGCATTAGTGTACATACAATTAAGAGGTTTATGTATATCTTACCCTGCTATAATGTAGTTACCCTCCCTCCAGTCCCTAGTTTAAACACTCCTCCAGCCTTCTAGCCATCTTCTCCCCCAAAACAGCTGCCCCTTCCCCATTGAGGTGCAGCCCATCCCTACGATAGAGCCTGTAGCCGACAGAGAAGTCATCCCAGTTCTCCAGGAACCCAAACCCCTCCTTCCTACACCAGTTCTTGAGCCACTTGTTCGCCTCCCTAATCTCCCGCTGCCTTTCTTGTGTGGCTCGTGGTACAGGCAGTGTTTCAGAAAACACTACCTTGGAGGTCCTTTCCCTAAGCTTATGACCTAAATCCCTAAAATCATTTTTAAGGACGCTCCACCTACCTCTAACTTTGTCATTGGTTCCGATATGGACCATGACTGCTGGATCTTCTCCAGCCCCTCCCAGTAATCTGTCAACCCGAAGCGCCAGGAAGGCAACACACCGTTCGACGATCCCGGTCTTTGTGACAGATTGCCCTCTCTGTACCCCTAATAATTGAGTTTCCCACTAACAACACCTGTCAGGCCTGCCCTGCTCTCCTCGTTCCCTGCTTACTGGAGCTGACATTCCCCTGACTGGCAGAAGAAGTGTCCGACTGCAGCAGTGCTCTCCCTGAAGTGGCATCCCCCTCATCTGCCAAACTTGCAAACTTGTTGGGGTGTGTCAGATCAGGGCTAGCCTCCCTGGCACTTTTCCCTCTACCCCGCTTTCTAACAGTTACCCAGCTAGCTACCTCACTTTCCTGAGCCTGCTCACTACCACCCTCCCTCACATCTACCCCATAGGGTGCTTGCTCAGTGAGCAGCACACTCTTTTCCAGATTGTCAGCGCTTCTCTGTGTTGAAATTCGCCCGGTTATATACACGACGTGCGATTCAAACGGGCAATTTGCTCACATTTTGAACAAAGATATGCACCCTTAAACGGCACAAATAGTAGTAGTGGTTCATGGTGGCTGTCCTGACTCTGGCATTCCCTGGGTCAATACAGAAGTGATCCTTTCTTCCCTTGGGCACACCCTAGGCCTTTTGGGGACTCCCATCTGGTGATAGTTGGGGTGCTCTTGATGGTGTACAGTTGGCAGGGTGCAGGGAAGGGTGTAAGGATAGAGGCAAAGACCAGGCCCAGTTTAGTGAACAAAGAACAGTCTCTGTACTTAGGATGATGACAACTGCAGTGCAGATAGCAGCAAATAGGCACAGGTCTGAGATATAACAAAAAAGTTACTTTTCCTAATGACTTTGTAAAGGCAGTGGCAATGATAGTAGTAGAAGTCCTCACTGGAGTCTCACTCTCAGTCTCACTTTGCAATCTTTCCAAATAACTAAAGACGTGCAATTGCATTCTCATTTAATTCCCACAATTCCCACGTTAAGGGGTGCAGATTTTAGATTCAGATGGTCAGCCCATCTCAAGGTGTGGTGGGGTGCCAGAGGTAATTAACCCTTTCTACAAGCAGTAAAGTCTTGATTCCATAAACAATTGATACCTTATTGTTTGAATCCAGTGCACGGCCTTGATAATTCTAAACCTTCCCGTGGAGGCCTGTTCTCTTTCCCTCAAGGTAGTCTCTCAGTTTCAGTTGTTCTTCCTCTTATTAGGAGTAGACTGGCCCTGCTTCCTGCCAGGAAGTAAGGAAGCACATGCTAGAGCTCCTACTCCAAGTTTTTTGTTCCAGCTCTCCTGTGAGACCAATACTCCAGGGAGAATGAAAGAATTCCAAAACTACAGATTTACAGTCAGCAAGAGCAACCGGCAATCCCACAGCTATACAGACCCTGCTGCATGTGTGAGAATACGGCTCAGACACCCATCACTTAGATAACATCCAAGCCAGACAAAGTCAAAGCATGTATTACACAGTAGGCACCTAGATCTTCAAGTACCAGCATACAAACTATGGCCAGAAGTTCAAGGGAGAGTAATTAACAAGATAACACATGAGAGGTACATTATAACATAGTAACAGTTTATAAGGCCGAAAAAAGACATCTGTCCATCCAGTTCGACCTGTTTTCCTACAAGTTGATCCAGAGGAAGACAAAAAACCCCCTGTGTGGTAGAAGCCAATTTTCCTCACTTTAGGGGAAAAAATTCCTTCCCGACTCCAATCAGGCAATCAGAATTACTCCCTGGATCAACAACAACCCATATCTAGTAACTATAACCTGTAATATTATTACCCTCCAGAAATACATCCAGGCCCCTCTTGAACTCTTTTAGTGAACTTACCATCACCACCTCCTCAGGCAGAAAGTTCCATAGTCTCACTGCTCTTACCGTAAAGAATCCTCTTCTATTTTTGTGAACAAACCTTCTTTCCCTCCAGGCGCAGAGGATTGTCCCTCGTCATGGTCACTGTCCTTGGATAAAGAGATCATGGGAGAGATCTCTGTACTGACCCCTGATATATTTATATATAGTTATTAGATCTCCCCTCAGTCGTTTTTTTTCTAAAGTGAATAAACCTAATTTTGATAATCTTTCTGGGTACTGTAGTCCACCCATTCCAGCTATGATTTTAGTTGCCCTCCTCTGAACCCTCTCCAGCTCTGCTATGTCTGCCTTGTTCACAGGAGCCCAGAACTGTACACAGTACTCCATGTGCGGTCTGACTAGTGATTTGTAAAGTGGCAGGACTATGTTCTCATCACGGGCATCTATGCCCCATTTGATGCAACCCATTATCTTATTGGCCTTGGCAGCAGCTGTCTGACACTGGTTTCTGCAGCTTAGTTTGCTGTTCACTAAAATTCCTAGGTCCTTTTCCATGTCAGAGTTACCCAATGTTTACCATTTAGTATGTACTGGTGACTTGCATCATTCCTTCCCATATGCATAACCTTACATTTGTTCAGTGTTAAACCTCATCTGCCACTTCTCTGCCCTAGCCTCCAGTCTATCCAGATCCATCTGTAGCAGTGTACTGTCCTCTTCTGTGTTAATTACTTTACACAGTTTAGTGTCATCTGCAAAAATTGATATTTTACTGTGCAAGCCTTCTACAAGATCATTAATAAATATATTGAAGAGAATAGGGCCCAATACTGACCCCTGTGGTACCCCACTAGTTACAGTGACCCAATCTGAGTATGTACCATTAATAACCACCCTCTGTTTTCTATCACTGAGCCATTTACTTACCCACATACAGACATTTTCTCCAAGGCCAAGCATTCTCATTTTATATACTAACCTTTTATGTGGTACAGTGTCAAATGCTTTGGAGAAGTCCAGATATACGACATCCATTGATTCCCCGCGGTCAAGTCTAGAACTTACCTCCTCATAGAAACTGATTAAATTGGTTTGACACGACCGATCCCTCATGAAGCCATGCTGATATGGAGTTATTTGCTTATTTTCATTGAGGTACTCCAAGATAGCATCTCTTAGAAAACCCTCAAACAGTTTACCCACTACAGATGTTAAACTTACCAGCCTATAATTCCCGGGCTCTGTTTTTGGACCCTTTTTGAATATTGGCACACATTTGCTATGCGCCAATCCTGTGGAACACTCCCTGTCAGTATAGAGTCCTTAAATATTAAGTATAAGGGTCTGGCAATGACATTTACTTAATTCTCTAGGATACGTGCGTGTATGCCATCCGGTCCTGGCGATTGTCTATTTTAAACTTTTTAAGACGCCCCAGTACTTCTTCCTGGGTCAGACAGGACACTTTTTAAAGGGGGAATTCACTTTATATTCTGCATTTCATCTGACAGTTTATTTTCCTCAGTGAATACAGTGGAGAAAAAAAATATTTAAGACTTTTGCTTTCTCCTCATCGCTCTCTGCTACTCCCCCCTCATTACTCTGTAAGGGGCCGACACCTTTCAGATTTATACTTTTTAGTATTTATATGATTGAAGAACATTTTAGGGTTAGTTTTACTCTCTTTAGCAATTAGTCTTTCAGTCTCTAGTTTAGCTGCTTTTATTTGTCTTTTACAAATTCTATTTTTTTTCCTTA
>ONZH01018056.1:0-116563 GCA_900303285.1 Rhinella marina
ATAGTAACATAGTTTGTAAGGCCGAAAAAAAAGACATCTGTCCATCCAGTTTCAGCCCCTGTTTTTCCTACAAGTTGATCCAGGGGAAGGCAAAAAACCCTGTGGAGGTAGAAGCCAGTTTTCCCACTTTAGGGAAAAAATTCCTTCCCGACTCCAATCAGGCAATCAGAATTACTCCCTGGATCAAGACCCTCTCTAGTAATTATAACCTGTAATATTATTACCCTCCAAAATACATCCAGGCCTTCTTGAACTCTTTAGTGAACTTACCCATCACCACTCCTCAGTGCAGAGAGTTCCATAAGTCTCACTGCTCTTACATAAAGAATCCTCTCTATGTCTTGTGTACCAACTTCTTTCCTCAGACGCAGAGGATGGCCCCTCGTCACAGTCCAGTCCTCGGGATAAATAGATCGTGGGAGAGATCTCTGTACTGACCTCTGATATATTTATACATAGTTATAGATCTCCCCTCAGTCGTCTTTTTTCTAAAGTGAATAAGCCTAATTTTGATAATCTTTCTGGGTACTGTAGTCCACCCATTCCAGTTAATTACTTTAGTTGCCCTCCTCTGAACCCTCTCCAGCTCTGCTATGTCTGCTTGTTTCAACAGGAGCCCAGAACTGTACACAGTACTCCATGTGTGGTCTGACTAGTGATTTTGTAAAGTGGCAGGACTATGGTTCTCATCGACGGCATCTATGCCCTTTTTGATGCAGCCCATTATCTTATTTGGCCTTGGCAGCAGCTGTCTGACACTGGTTTCTGCAGCTTAGTTGCTGTTCACTAAATTCCTAGGTCCTTTTCCATGTCAGAGTTACCCAATATTTTACCATTTAGTATGTAACTGGTGACTTGCATTAATTCCTTCCATATGCATAACTTTACATTTGTCAGTGTTAAACCTCATCTGCCACTTCTCTGCCAAGCCTCCAGTCTATCCAGATCCATCTGTAGCAGTGTACTGTCCTCTTTCTGTGTTAATTACTTTACACAGTTTAGTGTCATCTGCAAAAATTGATATTTTACTGTGCAAGCCTTCTACAAGATCATTAATAAATATATTGAAGAGAATAGGGCCCAATACTGACCCTGTGGTACCTCCACTAGTTACAGTGACCCAATCTGAGTATGTACCATTAATAACCACCCTCTGTTTTCTATCACTGAGCCAGTTACTTACCCACATACAGACATTTTCTCCCAGGCCAAGCATTCTCATCTTATATACTAACTTTTATGTGGGTACCGTGTCAATGCTTTGGAGAAGTCCAGATATACGACATCCATTGATTCGCTGCGGTCCCAGTCTAGAACTTACCTCCTCATAGAAACTGATTAAATTGGTTTGACATGACCGATCCCTCATGAAGCCATGCTGATATGGAGTAATTTGCTTATTTTCATTGAGGTACTCCAAGATAGCATCTCTTAGAAAACCTCAAACAGTTTACCCACGACAGATGTTAAACTTACCGGCCTATAGTTCCGGGCTCTGTTTTTGGACCCCTTTTTGAATATTGGCACCACATTTGCTATGCGCCAATCCTGTGGACACTCCCTGTCAGTATAGAGTCCTTAAATATCAGAAATAAGGGTCTGGCGATGACATTACTTAATTCTCTTAGGATACGGGGGTGTATGCCATCCGGTCCTGGCGATTTGTCTATTTTAATCTTTTTAAGACGCAGCTCTACTTCTTCCTGGGTCAGACAGGGCACTTTTAATGGGAATTTACTTTTATATTCTGCATTCATCTGACAGTTTATTTTCCTCAGTGAATACAGTGGAGAAAAAGATATTTAGTAGCTTGCTTTCTCCTCATCGCTCTCCTGCACTTCCCCCCTCATTACTCTGTAAGGGGCCGACACCTTCAGGTTTTATACTTTTTATACATTTATATAATTAAAGAACATTTTAGGGTTTTTTACTTTCTTTGGCGAATAATCTCTCGGTCTCTAGTATTGGCTGTTTTTTATTTTCTTTTACATATTCTATTTTTTTCCCTTGTAGTTTTTCAATGCTTCCTCGCTCACCCCTCCTGTTTTAGTGATTTAAATGCCTTTCTGTTTGTCATTTATTGCTTTCTTTACAGTTCTGTTTATCCACATTGGTTTTTTCTTGTTCCTTAACTTTTTATTTCCATAAGGTATGTACCTCTCACAATTAGATATTAGGATGCTTTTTAAAAAATATCCATTTTGTGGCTGTATTTTATTTTTGAGGACTTTGTCCCACTTAGTTAGGCCTATTGGCCTCTCCTTAGTTGGTCTATATTATTTAGTCTTTTGTTAGTATAGGTATTTTTGTTCCTCGCTGAAAGAATCGCTCTTTTAAATGACAATTGGGAAGGTTATTACTATTATTGGTCCACTATTCCTAGGAGTCCCCCCGACCTGCACATCTGTTGTTCCTTGTTCAGGTCTAGTTGGTTAATCACAGTTCCAGTATGGCCGGTCCCTCTAGTCCGGCGTCCTGACGCAGTTGGGAAAGGGTAATTGTCTTTGGTTTATTTCCAAGAACCTGTTTCTTTTATGAAGATATACAGGTTTCAAGTTTTCGCAGTCTATATCTGGGTTTTGAAATCCCCATATAACACCTCATTATTATTTGCCACCTCGTCTATTTCGTTAGAAGTAGATTTTCTATGGCTCTGGTATACTAGGGTTTATAATAAACCCTATTAGTTTTTTTTATTGTTTTGGCTCCATTTATTCTACCACAGTACTCCACATCTTATGTCCCTCATTATTCTTCCCCAGTGTGGGCTTTAGAAGACTTACATAAAGGCAGACCCCTCCCCCTCTCGGTTTGGCGATCCTTTCTAAAAGACGTAACCCTGTACGTTAACCGCCCAGTCTAGTACACCCCAATGTCTCAGTTATTCCCATGTCATAGTCATCCTCACACATCACTAATTCCAGTTCACCAGTTTTATTAGCAGGCTTCTGGCATTAGTGATCATACATTAAAGTTATGTATATTTTTACCCCTTTTAATACTATTACTGTGAAGTGAATATCCGGTTTTTGGTTACTTTGTTGATGTTTGCCAACTCCCTACTTCTCACTAATCCAACCCCACAAACCTCACTCTCCCCGACTAGACACTCTATCTACACTATCTCCCTTATTAGTATTACCCCCTCCCCAGATCTAGTTTAAAGCTCCTCCAGCGTCTAACATTTTTCCCCAGGCAGTTGCACCTCCTCATTAAGGTGAGCCCTCCCTACTGTAGAGTCTGTAGCAACAGAAAGTGGCCAGTCTCCATGAACCCAACCCTTCCTCCTGCCCAGCCTGACACTATTAACTCCCAATTCCCGGTCTCTCTAGTGGCTCGTGGCACTGGTAGTATGTCTAACACTACCTGAGTCTGACTGAGCTTCTCCTAGTTCCCTAAAATCATTTTTAAGGCCTTCATCTCCCCTGACTTTGTATTGTGCAATGTTACCATGACCGCCGGTCTTCCCAGCCCACCAGCAATCTTCAATCATCTGCACTATCCGGCGAGACAACACACTTTTCGCAATCACGGTCTCCAGGGACAGATGACGCTGTCCGTCGCATCTATTGCTGCGCCCCCTCGGTATTCCGCCCAGCCGCCACTATTTTTCCCGATGTGCCTCCACCTAACCACACGTGTCGGAACTCATCGTGCCTGACCAACGTGTTTGAGAAGTCCACCTAACACGGACACGTGACAGTGCTGCGGGCAGGACACTTATCTCACTGACGACATTGGGTTTAACTTGTGGAGCTGGACCGAGAATGACCCTGGCTCATGGCCCACCTCGGTCACTGTCCTTCTCAGCTCCTTCCCTCTCCGACCCCTCCTCCACCGAATTACACCTGGGCGCCTTCATCGTAGCTCTAGGCGCAGCAGCAGTGCTGGGCGCCAGCGGTGCTCAACGCTGAGCCTAGTGACAAAAGCACACCGCCCAAAAGCTTACAGGCATGTGACAACGGGCGTAACTGGTGGCGCTCTGCAACTCGGCAGACTGACACATGTGCCATGCCTGGCCCACGTGTTCAATCTCATAGTTCAGCGGTTCCTCAAGACATACCCCAATCTGTCTGATTTGCTCACCAAGGTGCGCTGCATCTGTGCGCATTTCCGCAAGTCGACCACAGATTCTGCCACTCTCAGGGCAGCGCAGCGCCGCCTACAACTGCCCGCTCACCGACTGTTGTGCGACGTGCCCACGCGATGGAATTCCACATTAAACATGTTATCCAGAGTTTACCAGCAGCGCAGAGCGATTGTAGACTGCCAGATGTCATCTTCCACCAGAACTGGTAGTCAGGTCTCTCAGATTCCTCAAGTCTACAATGAGGAGTGGACGTGGATGTCTGATATCTGCCAGGTGTTGAGCAACTTTGAGGAGTCAACACTGATGGTCAGCGGCGATGCCGCCATTATCAGCCTCACCATCCCGCTGCTTTGCCTGTTGAAAAACTCACTGCTCAGCATCAAGTCGGATGCTTTGCGCTTGTCACAAGAGACAGTGGAGGAAGATACGTCGCTTGATAGCCAGAGCACCTTCCGTTCTGTTTCTCAGCACGTATCGGAGGAGGGGGATGAGGATGAGGAGGAAGAGGAGGAGAATGTCGGCGAGACAGTAGAGGGTACCAGTGCTCAGTCCTTAACTCTTGAGCGTGTATGGGCTGAGGGGAAATGGAGAGTAGGCCAGTGAGGGAGGGATTCTTACGTGTTGGGACTCTGGCGCACATGGCAGACTTCATGTTAGGCTGCCTATCCCGTGACCCTCGCGTTAGAAGAATCTTTTCAAACACCGATTACTGGGTGTTCACTCTCCTGGACCCACGGTACAAGCAGAACCTTTCCACTCTCATCCCTGCAGAGGAAAGGAGTATGAGAGTGAATAGATATCAACAGGCCCTGGTGCACAAGCTGAAACAATTCTTCCCATCTGACGCCACTAGCGGCAAAGGGCATAGTTCTGTGAGCCAAGTAGCGGGGGAGAGGAGGCGAGCAGGCAGCTTGACCAGCACTGGCAGGGGAACGCTGTCCAAGGCCTTTGCCACTTTTATGTCACCCCAGCAAGACACTGTTACCTGTCCTCAGTCTAGGCAGAGTAGGGGGGAGCTGTACAGAAAGATGGTGAGGGAGTACCTAGCTGACCATACCAACGTCCGTAGCGATCACTCTGCTCCATACAACTAATGGGTTTCAAAGCTGGACACGTGGCCTGAACTGGCGCTGTACGCCTTGGAGGTGCTGGCCTGCCCTGCCGCTAGCGTGCTGTCAGAGCGGGTATTCAGTGCAGCTGGTGGCGTCATCACCGATAAGCGTACACGCCTGTTAACTGACAGCGCTGACAGCGCTGACAGGCTGACGCTTATTAAAATGAACAAAGCCTGGATTTCACCGGAATTCAAATCTCCTCCGGGGGAAAGCAGGTAAAGATTTAAATAACTTATGTATCCGATTCCTCTTCTCTACTCCTCCTCCTACTCCTCCTCCTCCTCCATATCGTCTTTGCCTAACGCTGACCCAAAAAACGCCATTTTTTTAGAGGTCCAACTGGCACTCTTTTAACACAATTTTTCAGGAGGGCCCCCTTCAGGCCCTTTAATCAAGCAATTTTTCCAGAGGTCCACCTACAGGCCCTCTCTCCAAACAATTTTTCCAGAGGTCCACCTACAGGCCCTCTGTCCAAACAATTTTTCCGGAGGTCCACCTACAGGCCCTCTGTCCAAACAATTTTTCCGGAGTTCCACCTACAGGCCCTCTCTCCAAACAATTTTTCCGGAGGTCCACCCTACAGGCCCTCTCTCCAAACAATTTTTTCCAGAGGTCCACCTACAGGCCCTCTGTCCAAACAATTTTTCCGGAGTTCCACCTACAGGCCCTCTGTCCAAACAATTTTTCCGGAGGTCCACCTACAGGCCCTCTCTCCAAACAATTTTTCCGGAGTTCCACCTACAGGCCCTCTCTCCAAACAATTTTTCCGGAGGTCCACCTACAGGCCCTCTCTCCAAACAATTTTTCCAGAGGTCCACCTACAGGCCCTCTGTCCAAACAAATTTGTCCACAATGTCAAGGAGGTCGTGGTTCTGTTGATGAGCAACAAGTCCTTCTGTACTGAAATCGCCGACAAAGTCTCCATCTAAGAACCTACAGACCATTGTGGAGAGAGCGGCACAGCTCGCCATCAAAGTGACGAACCCCTAAGCCAGACTGCGCAGAGAAGATAACGAATAAATATCTCTGTGGTTATTTTTGCTAAATAAAAGTTAAATAAACCCCCCCAAAAAATTCATCTGTTCCTGTGCCTGATCCACCCAAGTTGAATCTGTCCCATCCTGAGAAATTCCCCCCCCAAGGAGTCCCCACTGTAACTTGCTTCCCATACAACTACTTCACCCCCCGACACCTGTGTCTCGCCATTGTCCACCACCTCCTCAGACAACACTGGTAAATCCCCACTGTCAGCACACGGAAACAGCAAAAGGTCTTGCGAATTGGGGCAGAGAATGTTCTGGGCTAGCACATCAGGGAAGGGGTTCCAGGGAGTACGTGACCACATGCAATATCCATTTAAAAGTCATGCCACACTTGATGTAGCTCATAATTGACAATTGTACCGGTTGATGCTAAATTTTTAAGTTGGGGTCCTGCGTCGTCATTCTGACTACACCCGGCTGTTGTCACCCCCACACACGCTAGCCCAGGGGGCACTCCTCTGGCTCTTCCAGCGAAACCTTCTTGCCCCAGCCTGCCACCCACCTACAGGCCCACTCTACAAACAATTTACCCGGATAGGGGACGTATACGGTATTAAACTGAGAAGAATTGATACCATACGGATTAAAGCAACAGTTTTCCCAAATCCATCTGGCTGTTGTCACCACCACACACGCTAGCCCAGGGGGCACTCCTCTGGCTCTTCCAGCGAAACCTCCTTGCCCCAGCCTGCCCCCCCCCACCTACAGGCCCACTCTACAAACAATTTAGCCGGATAGGGGACGTATCCGAAGTTGTACTCATGTTTGTTTTTGTTCTTCTTTTATCTGCCTCCTGACCTGTGATAGGCAGAGCATGGACACGTCCCTTAGCTGCAGTGGGAAAGACACTCCCCTGGCCAGAGCAAGCTCTTTTTCCGTTTTCCGTGGTCGAAAAATCCATTAAATATAGGGTCCCAAGATAGGGGACGTATACGGTATTAAACTGAGAAGAATTGATACCGTACGGGTTAAAGCAACAGTTTTCCCAAATCCATCTGGCTGTTGTCACCACCACACACACTAGCCCAGGGGGCACTCCTCTGGCTCTTCCAGCGAAACCTCCTTCCCCCCCACCTACATGCCCTCTCTCCAAACAATTTTCCCGGGTAGGGGGACATATTAGATATTGTACTGATTCTGAATTGCCTCCTGCAATAGACAGGAATCGAACCCAGATCAACTGCTTGGGAAGCAGCTATGCTCACCACTATACCACCAGCAGGCACAGCAACTAATAAGAACAGATACTAAACTTGATTTTAGCTGCAGTGCCAGCATGAGCAGTGGTGTCACCTACAGGCGGTGATGGACCTTCGTTGCACCTAGTTGGGTGCTTCCCTAACATGTGATGGGTATTTGCCTCGCCTTTCTTGGTCTGGGTGAGCACAAATGCCATGAGGGTAACCACCAGGCTGTTGCCTGAGGATTTGGGGTAATGGTGGGATTAAGCAGCCTCAGAGGCATCCATGCATGCTGCCCCTGCTGTTTCCTGTCCATTTCCGTGGTGTTTCCATCATTTTCTGAGGTTTCCAGGTTTTCACCCAGCCTTCCCTAGGCAGAGCCTTGGTCCCCCACAAAAATGCTCGAGTCTCCCATTGACTTCAATGGGGTTCGTTATTCGAAACGAGCACTCGAGCATCGGGAAAAGTTCGACTCGAATAACGAGCACCCGAGCATTTTAGTGCTCGCTCATCTCTAGTAAGGTTGTACACATGGGAAGGAATAATGCAAGTCACCAGAACATACTAAATGGTAAAACACTGAGTAACACTGACATGGAAAAAGACTTATGAAACAACAAACTGAACTTTAGCAACCAATGTCAGGCAGCTTCTGCCAAGGCCAATAAGATTATGGATTGAATAAAAAGGGGCATAGATGCCTGTGATGAGAACATAGTCCTGCTACTTTACAAATCCCTAGTCATACCACACATGGAGGTTTGTGTATAGTTTTGGGCTCCTGTGAGCAAGGAAGACATAGTAGAGCTGGAGAGGGTTCAGAGGAGGGCAACTAAAGTAATTACTGGCATGGGTGGACTACAGTACACCTTACTATTATCAAAATTAGGGTGAGAAAAAAGGTCATCTAATAACTATGTATAACTATATGAAGACTCAATACCAATCTCAATTAAACAAAATGTGAATTCCCCCAACATACTTAATGACTCACAATACTAATATCTATGTGAAAAGGTTTCTGTCATCAGGAACTCTAAGAATTCTTTCTTTTATCAAACAGTTATGCATGGAAACTAAAGCTCTATCCAAAATAATTTCTACAATATGCAAACAAATACTTGTCAACCAATCAACACCATACTTTATAAGGGAATGGGAGAAAGAGCTACAAGTTAAATTCTCATTTCTACAAATATCATGCATATTACGCAATCTTAAACATCAAAATCAAGATTCAAGAAAATCTCTATAAAATTCTCTCTAGATGGTGCCTCACTCCTGAGAGATTGAGACAGATGAATGACATGCAATGTGCTGTCCCCCAGGTCTGATTGTGTCCCAGGTTTATAGGAATGCTAAGTGGTGTGGTGCGGCCCCAATAGTTTTCTATGTGTTAGAGTGCTCCTACCTGGTTACAACGGGACCCCAGGCTTAGGCTCCGAAGCAAATAAAGGGTGGGAATGGTTGAGTTAGGGGATGAAGAATACCTTGAGTCCAGGCCCTGGTCAACTTTAACAGCAGCTTTACTTCGACAAATTTGATTCCAGACAATATTCAGGCTTTTCTTACATTCAGGCTTATTCTTGGTTCCAACAGGCTTTGGCATAAACTGACAGGCAGACTTGATAAATGTGCTTTCTCTCTTTCTCTGCTTTCTTTCTCTCTGCTGTGCTAAACTCTGCTTTGGTCTGGTTACTGGACTTTCGTTCGGTTCTGTAATCCCCCTCCTGACACTCAGTAAATTAAATTAGCATGGAGTTGGGGTGCTCAACAAGCTACTTCCCTTTGGTGGCTCCTGCTCAAGCCGAAGGACAATTTACTCCTGCTGCTATTTCTTTCATGTGCTCTCAGCTCCAATATGGAGTCTAAACTGGAATAAACTAGAACTGAAACCCTTCCCTCGTGGTAGGAGGACTCGGCCACACCTGCCCCAAGGGGGAAGAATGGAATGGGGAGTTTCATTCTATCTAAGTATCTGTATCTCTCTCCCTGTCTCTGGGATATACACTGCCACCTGCTGGTGAACCAGGCACATTACATGAATAAAAAAACTTGCATAACAATTATATCAATTAGAGATGAGCGAATCTATTCGCCGCTTCGTGAATTTGTTACGAATTTTTGTTATTTCCTACTCCGAAGCGAATCCGGATCTTTTCAGATTCGCTCCATACGAATCTTAAATGTTCTTAAATCTTTGTACGCTAACGCTACATAAACATCTGATAATTTGTACACTAATGCTACGCATCTGATAATTTGTACGCTAATGCGTACGGATTCAGTTAAGTAGCGTACTTTTACTGTATGTTCGTTATTTGTGAAGAAATATTCACGGTGGATGGGTTAGAGCGTAAAAAAGCCCGGGAAAAACCCGGTCACCTGACCTAGGGGGAAGGGCTTGCTCTAATTGGCCCACAGGCTGAGTAAACAAGTTACATCACTTGTGCTGCGCCTGCTGAGACAAGCAGGAGCTTGTGAAAGAGAGAACCGTGCTCTGTAACTTCTGTTGTTGTTCTGGGCACCATTACAGATATCAGGGCTAGTGCAGGGCTAGTAATATTATTCAGGCAGGGAGAGTGAGGGAGGAGACAGGGAGAGAGACAAAGACCTGATTGCTGCCACAGTCAAGTGAAAATGTCCGGCAATGGAAATCAGAAGGGTTCCACTTCCAGCCAGACCTCGAGCTCCAAAAAAACAGAAGGTGGCACAGGCCAGTAGCAGTGGCAAAAGACATGTAGGCACAGCTGCCTAGTATATATAATACAATACAGTACACTAACTCTTTAATATGTTTTTACTTTTCAAATATTTTGTTTCTCACCCTATCGTATCTCTGACCGGATATCAGTAAGCCGCTCTGGGCACTTGAATTTTAAATGGACCGTTTCCGCTGGTTCTGGCCCGGGGTCCGCACAGTGTCAAAGCAATAGCACAAGCCTCAGATCACCTGCTGCACCTTGATCAGAAAAAAAGGGGAATTTCAGACAGCACATCCCAGTGCGCAGGTGCTCGCTGCCATGTCTAAATGCACAAGGAAAGAAAAATACATACAATGCAACGGCACACTGCCAACCAGATAAAGCACAAAATGCCATAGTAATATCTCCTTCTTGTGCTGGTTTGGGTGTAAGTTTGTGCCATCATAATCCTGGCGGTCCATCAACTTGACCATATATTTAAGCTCTCCAGAGCTAAATGTTGTTGAACGCCTGGATGCCATATTGAAAAGTTCGCTCTGCCTCTGAGGACTGTACGCCGCGGCCTAGCGTCGTGCTTGCGTAATACGCAATCGCAAAACAATAGTACGCTAAGGATTCATACGCACTTTGTATGCTCATGCGTATGTATTCAGTTAAAGCCTTAATGACCGGCCCATTTTGCACCTTCGTGACCAAGCTTATTTTTGAAAATCTGACATGTATCACTCTATGTGGTAATAACTTTGGAACACTTTTACTTATCCAAGCCATTCTGAGATTGTTTTCTCGTGACACATTGTATTTCATGACAGTCATAAATTTGAGTCAATATATGTCACCTTTATTTATGAAAAAATCCCAACTTGACCAAAAATTTTGAAAAATTCACAATTTTCAAAATTTCAATTTTTTTTAGGTATTCCACAAGAATTAAAGGAAAATGGAGATGAAATTTCTAAATTTCACTTTTTTGGCAGATTTTCCATTTTAGTCCATTTTTTCTTTAACACAAGGTTAACAGCCAAACAAAACTCAAATATTTATTACCCTGATTCTGCGGTTTACAGAAACACCCCACTTGTGGTGGTAAACTGCTGTATGGGCACATGGCATGGCGCAGAAGGAAAGGAGCACCGTATGGTTTTTAGAAGGCAGATTTTGCTGGGCTGCACCCTATAGTACAAACAATCAAAAGGTGACCCCATTTTGGAAGCTACGGGATAAGATGACAGTTTTATTGGTACTATTTTGGGGTACATATGATTTTTAATTGCTCTATATTAATTTTTTTGGGAGGCAAGGTAACCGAAGAATGGATGTTGTGGCACTGTATTTATTTTTTGTTTTTTATCATGTTCATCTGACAAGTTAGATCATGTGGAAATTTTATAGAGCAGGTTGTTACAGACGCGATGATATCAAATATGTCTACTTTCTTTGTTTGTTCGTTTGTTTGTTTCAGTTTTACATAATAAAGCATTTTTGCGAAAAATTATATGTTTTTGTGTCTCCATTTTCTGAACACCATATCTTTTTTATTTTTCTTCCGATCGTCTTGTGTAGGGGCTCATTTTTTGCAGGAAGAGTTGAAATTCTTATTGGTACCATTTTTGGGTACATATGATTTTTTGATTATTCATTATTACACTTTTTGGGGCAAGGTGACCCAAAATATGGTAATTTTGGCACAGCTTTTATTTATTCATTTTTACTGCGTTCACCTGAGGGGTTAGGTCATGTAAGATTTTTGTAGATCATGTTGTTACGGACGTGGCAATACCTAACATGTATACTTTTTTTATTTATTTAAGTTTTACACAATAATATCATTTTTTAAACCAAAAAAATCATGTTTTAGTATCTCCATAGTGTGAGAGCTCTAGTTTTTATATTTTTTGGGCGATTGTCTCAGATAGGGTCTACTTTTTTGCGGGATGAGATGACAGTTAGATTGGTAATATTTTGGGGGGAATACGCCTTTTCGATCGCTTGGTATTACGCTTTTTGTGATGTAAGGTGACAAAAAATGGCTTTTTTTACATAGTTTTTATTTTATTTTTTTTACCGTGTTCATCTGAGGGGTTAGGTCATGTGAGATTTTTGTAGAGCAGGTTGTTATGGACGTGGCGATACCTAACATGTATACTTTTTTTATTTATTTAAGGTTTATACAATAATATCATTTTTAAAACAAACAAAAATCATGTTTTAGTGTCTCCATAGTGTGAAAGCTATAGTTTTTTATTTTTTGGACGATTGTCTCAGGTAGGGGCTAATTTTTTGCGGGATGATATGACGGTTAGATTGGTACTATTTAGGAGGGAATACGCCTTTTTGATCTCTTGGTATTATGTTTTTTGTGATGTAAGGTGACAAAAAATGGCTTTTTTGACATAGTTTTTCTTTTTATTTTTTTACTGTGTTCATCTGAGGGATTAGGTCATGTGAGATTTTTGTAGAGCAGGTTGTTATGGACATGGCGATACCTAACATGTGTACTTTTTTTATTTATTTAAGGTTTACACAATAATATCATTTTTGAAACAAAACAAATCATGTTTTAGTGTCTCCATTATGTGAGAGCTGTAGTTTTTTTATTTTTTGGGTGATTGTCTCAGGTAGGGGCAAATTTTTTGCGGGATGAGATGACGGTTAGATTGGTACTATTTTGGGGGGAATACGCCTTTTTGATCGCATGGTATTACGCTTTTTGTGATGTAAGGTGACAAAAAATGGCTTTTTTGACATAGTTTTTATTTTATTTTTTTTTACTGTGTTCATCTGAGGGGTTAGGTCAGATGAGATTTTTGTAGAGCATGTTGTTACAGATGCAGCGATACCTATTTCTACTGTATTTTAATGCTTAAAATGCTCACTATACCACTAGATAAATTCCTTGAACAGTTTATTTTCCAAAATGGGGTTACTTCTGGGGCATTTACATTGTACTGGTACCTCAGAGGCTCTGCAAATATAAACCATTCCAGCAAAATCTGTGCTACAGTAGTTGATGCTATTTCCCTTCTGAGCCCTGCTTTGTGCCCAAACAACAATTAACCAACACATATAGGGCACTGCCATACTCAGAAGCAATCGCATAACAAATGTTGGGGTGCTTTTTCTCCTATATTTGCAGCGACTAGGGAGGACCTGGCGGGGAGGATGGGAGTGGTAATGGCTCTGGCTGTCACATTCAATAATGGTGGCTATCCTCACACTATTGCTAACTAGGGCCATGCAGTAAAAGGAGGGATACCCTTTCTTCCCATGGGGCACACCCTTATTCTGGGGTTCCTGTCTAATGGTAGCTGGGGTACCCTTGATATTAGATATTTGGACGGGTACAAGGCAGGGCGTGTAGAGTGCAATGGCCAGCATATGGTGTTATCGTCAGAAAACCAGTCTAGTGGTAGAAAAAACAAACATCTTTCTTTACTGTACTGCAAAATGGGGGTTCTAGGACATCCAACTATATCAGTCACAGTTCCAACTGTACACAGTACAATTCTTTCCCAGATAATGGGGTATGGATGGGAGTTATGGCCCTCTCTGAACAGTATCTTGCTAAAGTCTCTCTCAGTAGAATCTATGGTGGGCAGTAGTACCTTGGCAATAATGGCTGTAGTGTCCACTGGGGGATACAGGGTCTTGAAGGCATGTCTGGCCAGGATATGTCCAGGTGTGAAGAGTGGCTTAACATTGTCCCTCGCATCATCAAAGTCTGAATATCTGTAATAGCAGATTACCTGGCTGACTCTTATGCTTGGCCATGCAGATACCAAATTCTTCTCTTTTTCTCTCTGTTGCAGTAATTCATACAGAGATATTTTAGTCTATAGAACTTTCTGGGCCATAAGGAGCATAAGACAGCAACTTCCCTGCTACATCAAACTAACTTTCTGGACCTCATAAGAAAAAGCATAAGTCAACAATTTCCCTCTTCCATCAAACTCTCCCTAGAACTGACTAACCTGGATCCTAGATCTCCACCCAACCTCCATCAAAGGACTGAGTCAGGATTGTAAATCATGGCGGTGCCATCCATACACAGCTATATTGGGTGTAATACATAACGTAACAATATATGAAATAACATTAAATAACAAACCATTTGCAGATAACCCTTGCTCTGGTGAAATGCATATTTCTTGTTAAAAATACATATTTTGAGTTAAAACTATATATTTTAGGTTAAAAAGTTTCACAGCACAATTCTAATAAATTCCATAAAAACACCTTTGGGGTCAAAGTTCTCATCACATGCCTAGATGAATTTATTGAGGGGTATAGTTTACAAAAACTAACTTCCTGGTGGAGCAGGAAGGAATTTCTTGGGTCTCTGCCAACTAGGGTGGGTTTTCCCTTACTCTGGATCAATTTGATGGATAAACTTGATGGACTTAGGTCTTTTTTCAAGGCACACATGCCATTCTTGCACATGTCATCACTTATTTCAGTGATTGACTTCAGCCATCATGTGAATGGAAACAAAATCCCATCACTTCGAGACTAGTGCAGACCAGAAATACAGGGATGGGAGCCACAGAGCTGCAATGGCTGAACTTTTATCTATCTATCTATCTATCTATCTATCTATCTATCTATCTATCTATCTATCTATCTATCTATCCTATGTGCACATATTGTTATTTGGAGCATGAAGATGTTAATATAGCACAGATACCTGAAATATGTACTTTTGATCACTTTTTATTAATTAATCAAATGATGTGTTCAATTAAGTTAATTATGGACTTTATATGTACAGTATACACTCACCGGCCACTTTATTAGGTACACCTGTCCAACTGCTCGTTAACACTTAATTTCTAATCAGCCAATCACATGGCGGCAACTCAGTGCATTTAGGCATGTAGACATGGTCAAGACAATCTCCTGCAGTTCAAACCGAGCATCAGTATGGGGAAGAAAGGTGATTTGAGTGCCTTTGAACGTGGCATGGTTGTTGGTGCCAGAAGGGCTGGTCTGAGTATTTCAGAAACTGCTGATCTACTGGGATTTTCACGCACAACCATCTCTAGGGTTTACAGAGAATGGTCCGAAAAAGAAAAAACATCCAGTGAGCGGCAGTTCTGTGGGCGGAAATGCCTTGTTGATGCCAGAGGTCAGAGGAGAATGGGCAGACTGGTTCGAGCTGATAGAAAGGCAACAGTGACTCAAATTGCCACCCGTTACAACCAAGGTAGGCAGAAGAGCATCTCTGAACGCACAGTACGTCGAACTTTGAGGCAGATGGGCTACAGCAGCAGAAGACCACACCGGTTGCCACTCCTTTCAGCTAAGAACAGGAAACTGAGGCTACAATTTGCACAAGCTCATCGAAATTGGACAGTAGAAGATTGGAAAAACGTTGCCTGGTCTGATGAGTCTCGATTTCTGCTGCGACATTCGGATGGTAGGGTCAGAATTTGGCGTCAACAACATGAAAGCATGGATCCATCCTGCTTGTATCAACGGTTCAAGCTGGTGGTGGTGGTGTCATGGTGTGGGGAATATTTTCTTGGCACTCTTTGGGCCCCTTGGTACCAATTGAGCATCGTTGCAACGCCACAGCCTACCTGAGTATTGTTGCTGACCATGTCCATCCCTTTATGACCACAATGTACCCAACATCTGATGGCTACTTTTAGCAGGATAATGCGCCATGTCATAAAGCTGGAATCATCTCAGACTGGTTTCTTGAACATGACAATGAGTTCACTGTACTCAAATGGCCTCCACAGTCACCAGATCTCAATCCAATAGAGCATCTTTGGGATGTGGTGGAACGGGAGATTCGTATCATGGATGTGCAGCCGACAAATCTGCGGCAACTGTGTGATGCCATCATGTCAATATGGACCAAAATCTCTGAGGAATGCTTCCAGCACCTTGTTGAATCTATGCCACGAAGAATTAAGGCAGTTCTGAAGGCAAAAGGGGGTCCAACCCGTTACTAGCATGGTGTACCTAATAAAGTGGCCGGTGAGTGTATATACCTCATCATTGCACTGACCACATTGCTTGACAAAGGCCTCATTGTGTAGGGCTGAAACATTGCATTGGTGAATAAAGAGTGTCCACCATCCTGTTCACTTATTTTTGTAGTGATGCCTCTATTTTTTAATTTATCATAGATATCTATCTATCTCTCTCTTGTTTAGCTATGTTTAGGATCTCATATAGGGTTATAGTTACATCAGATTTTTCCATCAGAAAAATCAGCCACAAAATCTAAGGCAGAAATCTAAGGGTAGGGCCAACACAGTCAAGTTTCATGATGCAGTTTTGTAAGCTAAAACCAGGATGGCATCTTTAAAGGGGTTCTCTAGGAATTAAGAAAATGAAAATACTTAAAGGGAACCTGTCATCTCCGAAACACCCCCTGAACTAGAGTAAGCTGTGTATAGTGTAAGTGATGCTGAATCCGAACATGTAATTTTTATCTTCGTACTCACTTGCATTCTGAAGCTGTGCTCTGACAAACCTGCAGTAAAATGCACTCAGTGGACTCCAGTGCTCACTCACATAATGGAGAGGACTCAAAGAAGAGTCCAGTGAGTGCATTTTACTGCAGGTTTGTGGGAGCACAGTGTCGGAATGGAAGCGAGTATGAAGATAAAACTTACATATTCGGATTCATCATCACTTACACTATACAACGCTTACTCTAGTTCAGGGGGTGTTTCGGTGATGACAGGTTCCCTTTAAATATTACTTCATTATAAATATATTCCCAAATGCCTTTCATTAGTTATAATGGCTCGTTTTATCTGGGGAGCAATCATTAGGAGAAACAAAATGGCCGCCGTCCTATTAGTACACACAAAACCTGTCCTAATCACACAGGAGGACGAGTTACTTCACAACACTGAGGTAAAGAGCTGCCTCATCCTCCTCTATGTTCTGCTTGTCAGGGATTATGATCAGGGGCGTAGCTAAAGGCTCATAGGCCCTGGTGCAACAGTTCAGCTTGGGGCCCTCCCTTCCTCACTCAGTGCTGGTGCACCTAGCTTTTCTGCTGCCCGAGGCAAATATTGAAACGCACCGCCCCCCTTCCCCCATGCCAAATTCTCAACCTAACCCCTTCCCTCCAGCCCTACTGTTAAAGGGGTTGTCCTCTTTTTACTACTGACATCCTCAGGATAGGTCATCAATATCAGATCGGCCAGGGTCTTCCGGCACCCCTCGACGATCAGCTGTTTGAAAAGGGGGCAGCGCTCTTATGAGAGCTGCTTTCTCTGCTCTGTTCACTTGCTCGCAGTAGCATTTGCAGGGATGAGCAGTAAACACAGCAGAGAAGGCAGCGCTCGTACAAAAAAAAAAAAAAAGAGAAGAATACACCCCCACATATGTACCTCTTACATCCAGTGACTTCTCTTCTCTGATGTAGACGTTCTCTTTCCTCTTCTTCTCCTGTCAGACCAGACCGCCATGGTGACTTCTTTCAGCCATGCCTCGTCTCTGCAGAGTTTAACAAACAGTTATCTTACTTTCCTACTTTTCCATCATCCTCTCACCTTCTCAACACCCCATCCTGTCCCCCCCCAATACTATACTGCAGAAACAGTTCCCCTGAAATTACTGGTACCACACAGAAAAACAATACCCCTTACCTTTCAGATCAGATCCCCATATCAAACCCCAGATGAGACCCCCCCCATCTCCAGACCCCCATATAAGACCCCTATTAGACCTCCAAACCCCCATATCTGACCCCCAATAGACCTCCAAACCCCCATATCTGACCCCCATTAGACCCCTAGACCCCCAATCAGACCTCCAGACCCCCATTAGACCTCTCTAGACCCCCAGTCAGACCCTTCAGACCCCCAATCTCTCTAGACCCCCTTCAGACTCTTCAAGCCCCTAATCAGACTCCCAATCAGACCCCCCTTCTGGCCCCCATATCAGACCCCCCCTTCTGGCCCCTAATCTGACCCCCTTCTGGCCCCCATATCAGACACCCTTCTGGCCCCCATATCAGACCCCCCGTCCTTCTGGCCCCCATATCAGACCCCCCCTTCTGGCCCCCAATATCAGAACCCCCCTTCTGGCCCCCAATATTAGACCCCCCTTTAGGCCCCCATATCAGACCTCAGATCAGACAATAAAACAAATAAATAAACTTACCTCTCCTGTGTCGCTCCTCTCCCTGTCCTGGCTGTCTCCCTGCTTTCACCTCTTCCCAGGCCCGCGCTGCAGTCACCTGACCTCCTGCAGTGTCAGGTCAGAGTGCGCTCTGTACATAATGACGCTGCAGGCTGTCAGGACACAGCAGCACACCTCCCAACTTTTGGAAAGAGGGACACTATGTGCGCGCAGCAAATTTTTTTGTGCTAGGCCACGCCTCTAACTCCGCCCAAAAATAACAAAACACCTAATCCCACGACATGTCCTACTTTCTAACAGCCACTGTTCTTTGGCCGTTAAAGAAACATGTGACCAGCCTCAGACTTTAATTGGTTATAAAAATGAGCGTCTGATGACTGTTACTTAAACTGCCCTCACAACGCCATTTTTTGCGTCCCTGTGCATATAGGTAATGCTGAGCGAACTTCTGTTTTCAAGTTTGGCATTAGAGATGAGTGAAGCGATTCGTCGATTCATTGATTCGTATCGAATCTTGGGATTTTTCAGCTGCGAAGCGAATCCGAATATTAGGTGATTCGCTTTGCTTTTGTACGCATCGCTACGTAGTTTGTCCGCTAAATTATACGCTATTCTACATATAATTTAGTTACTCTATACGCTGTTGCGCAGACTCCTCCCTGGTAGTTACTCTACACGCTGTTGCGTGCGAATTCTATTCAGCGATGCAGACTCCTCCCTGGTAGTTCCGCCCACTTCTCCTGCGTGCGAGGAAGACGTGGCAAGTCAGCAGAGTAAGATGGCGGCGAGACAGCGAGGTCCTGACTGGGGAAGCATGTTATGGGCAGACGACCCTTATGAGGAGAAGGAACCGGAGATCTATTTGTCACAACTCAACAGGAAGTCGGATGAGGTGCCTGCTGAGGTGGTGACTCCACTGGCTGACAAGGCGGAGGCGGCAGGAGTTCCCGCTCCGCCGCGCAAGGACTACTCCTTACGCCAGAATTTGATGGTCCCTGAAGCTGTCACCCGGAACACCCAGACCCTCTGGGAATATAAAAAGCTGGTGGAGGAGTGGGTGGTGCAAGTTTTGGAGCACCCACGGTCCGGTGACCCTAAGCTGGAGCGCCGAAGGGGAACCGTTATTTGGTTCAACATGGAGCGGGGAGTCGGTTTCATCGGCGATGAGGAGACGGCGGAGGAATTATATGTTAACCGCCGTTTGGTTAAGCGGCTGTATCTTCCGCCCATATGCCACAATCTCCACACAGGAGATTACCTGGAGTATACCCCCATGAAGAGCCTCCAAGGCCCCTTTGCTACTGGGGTGAAAATCTTAAAGCGACCACCTACTCCTGCAGCACCCCCGGAAGACTGGAGTGAGGAGGCCCAGGCCGCAGAAGAGGCTTGTGACCTTGAGACCTTGAGATTTGAAGAGAAATCCCAAGGTCAGGATAAGCCGGAACCCCTGATTCCTGATTTGCCGCCACCGCCACCGATACCATCAATCCTTCATGTGGGACAGATGACCACGAACACTTTTGTGTACCATCCAACTGTGGTACAGTACCACTACAAACTGCCATGCCCATGGCAGTTGCAGGCCGCACAGTCCGCCGCTCGTGGAAGACCGTTACCATTACCGTTACAGCCGGAGATTCTGTCACCTGGTATGCAGGCAGGAGGATCTGGCCACTACAGAGTGATGGGCAGGGCCAAAGTTACCACTGCCTTTGCCAGTGTGACAGCCCAGTCACCAAGAAGACCATCCTTGAGAGGTCGGCGGGGGTCTGCTGCCGCAGCCAGGGCCGCTTTCATGATGAGGCAGAAGCGCCCTCTCATGTCCTTTAGTAATTCCAGCAGTTTTTTTCCAGCAGGGAGCCACAACATGGACTTATCTTGAAGGGTGGGCACTAATTGGCCCTTGTTTTTAGTTTTGTTGCCCCGCGTTTGTCCTCACCCAGATGGCCATGGATTGTTAGGACTCCCCCCATCAAAAAAAAGTTTTTTTAGCCAAGTTGCGCATACGTGCGCCTCATCCCTTTTTTCCCCCTTTTCAGGTTATTTGGGGAGCCCCTCTAAAGAGGGTTTTTTAAAGGAAACCTTTGCTGCTTTTTTTTTACCCATTTGGATTACAATTTTACCTATGTGGATTACAAATTGCGACTGAGTTTGGGACTCTGCTCCAGTTCTATGACAAGCGTCAGAAGAAAAGAGACTTAAACATGTCAGTGAGCATACTAGGTAGGTGATATTTAAAATGTTTATATTATACTTATAATAATGTATTTGCACTATTTACCATATATGTGTCTTGAATATTCGCTGTGCCGCTGAGGAGTGCACGCCGCGGTCTCTCCTCGTACGTGCCTGCGTATTACGTAATCGCTTAGACAATAGACTTAGACTGAGATTCGTGAACTATTTGTACGCTCATGCGTACGTCTTCTAAGAAGTTGCGTACATTTTGTAAATGAACGATCGTTATTAGTGATTCTGAAATGTTGAAATTGAAATGTTCGCTAATAGCACATAATAACGTATATTTTGTACACAAATACTACAAATCTATTCATCGAATACACGAATTTTAGGAAAAGTTCGGCGAATGTTCGGCGAATAATTTTTTCAATGATTCGCTCATCTCTATTGGCGTACAATGTTATCTAAGAATTCCGTTATGGATTCCTCTACCAAGGACCGTAATTTATAGTCCGTCGTAACGGAATCCATAACGGAATCCTTAGATAACCCGAACCTTGTATGCCAAACTTGAAAACAGACGTTCGCTCATCATTACCTATAGGCTAAATATCATCACTCCCTTCCCTTCAGCCCCTCCACAGATATACACCCCATAAAGCCCCCCCATGTCCCCCAGAATACACCATATGCCCCCCCCTCACAGATTTACACCCCCATAAAGCCCCCCATGGCCCCCAGAATACACTGGATCTGTACTATAAACCCCTGTAATTGCCCCAGACTCCATTCCACTTGAACCCCATTGCCCCTGAGTGCGCCACCTGCCCCCTCATATTTCCATATGATGCCCCTCACCTGTTCATAATGAAGCTCTGTGCAGTCCAGGTCCTGTGTAGTCCTTCCTCACTGGGCTGCTGGCCGGCACACACAGCCCCTCCTCCTTCCACAAGCTCCTGCAGTCGGGGCTAGTCATGTGACCATGAAGGAGCATGTGACCTCCTTCTGGCCACTACATTCTACCCACTATGGAGGCTGAACCAAAGTCCTCCACAGCCCCCACCTCCATGAGGTTAGTAGAAAGTGGGCGCTACCAGCACTTCACTCCCCCTTCTCCTGCATACTAGGGAGCGCTTCCATTATGGAAGCACTCGCTAGTATTCCCTTTATAAGATGCACTGCATCTTATAAAGGGAAAAGTAGAGCACCACTGGCATGGGGGCCCTACAGCCTGTCCTGTCCATCCTTTCTGTACTTCCTGTCTCCTCATGAACTCCATTCCCACAAAGATTCAGCTAAATCTTAAACTGTATTCAGGATCATAATCCCTAAGAAGTAGGAGAGGAGGATGAGGCAGCTCTTTCTCTCAGTGATGTGAAGTAACTTGTCCTCCTGTGTGATTAGGACAGGTTTTGTGTGTACTTATAGGACAGTGGCCATTTTGTTTCCCCTAATCATTGCTCCCAAGACAAAGCGATCTATTATAACTAATGAAAGGCATTTGGGAATATATTTATAATAAAGTAATATTTACTTATTTTCATTTTCTTAATTCCCAGAGAACCCCTTTAAAGGAGAGAAAGTATAAAGGACAGATACAACTTCAGCTGTTTTTGGAATTCACTCCTGGTTTTGGCTTCCAAAATTGCATTAGGAAACCTGACTGTGTGGATGTACCCTTAGGTTGGCCCTTGGGTTTCTGCTGTGGATTTCCAGTTGTACATACTGCAGATCTACATTCAGATTTAGTGCCACTCAATCTAAGTGTGCTGACCTGGCCACAGTTTCAGCTAAGAAAAGAAGTGACATTGTTCTGTTTTTCTTTCTTTTTCTGTGTGTGGAAAAAAATCAATGCTGTATCTACGATTCCTATTGACAATGGGAGGCAGATTTTGGAATATGCCCCAAATTCACATGGAAAAATCCATCATGTGAACATACTCTTAAGCTCTAGTATATTGTTTCTGATGTTTTTTTTGTATGATTATTGGTGCTCATTTTGTCCCATTTTGTCTCACTGGATGATAAATTATCTGTTATTCATCTGATCTCTTTCTAACACAGCGACTATTCATCTTTCAGCAGTTGCCACTGAGAGACTACTGTATCACACTGGCCATCGAACAAGTCTTTTCTTCACCATGCTATACAATGTGCTTCGGTTAATGCTTCTCTCTGTGCTGTTTTCCTCTATACACCAGATCTGCGTATATCACTTTGATACTTCCCACAGAGGCATTTTTGGCTGCACAGCCTCACTTTTTTAAGCTTCCCACTGAGTCCTGTTTTTCAGTGCTGGAGTCACAGCGGCTGCTGGAAAAACCTTTTAAATGAATCCGATCCTCTTGTTAGCCCTGTGGTCCGGTCAGACTGTGCTGTGATCAGCATGTAGAAGACGGTTTAGAAAACAGCTCAGTGCAGACTGATCAATGTTATGGTACAGAATATACATTTTTTCCTTAAATAAATCAGTGAATTTTAAGAGGACCTGATGTAATTTAAGAGCAACACTGTTTTCAATACAGGACATGAGTCACAGATCATCTCTATAAATGAGTCATTGGAAGAAGGAGGTAGAACAGTAAAACATACGAAAAGTCCCTTTTTAACATAATTGCTCAGCTATGAAATCATTTTTCATATATTTGAATAATTGAAAGTCCTTAAATTCATGTATTTCACGTAATAAATAAAGGGCAATATGTGTAAATATATATATATATATATATATATATATATATTTAGTATCTCACAAAAGTAAGTAAACCCCTCACATTTTTGTAACTATTTTATTATATCTTTTCATGTGACAACACTGAAGATATGACACTTTGATACAATGTAAAGTAGTCAGTGTACACCTCGTATATACTGTATATAGTGTATAAAAATAGAAAAAACTGGCAGCACTATAACATGGAGACAGCGGGAGGTGCACGCCCCTGATCCGACCAAGATCCACAACTATCAAAAAAGAAAAAAAGGCAGCACTCTCAGAAGGAATAAAAATTGAAAGAGGTTTATTTACCCATGTGGGACACGCGACGTTTCGGCTCCTAGAGCCTTTCTCAAGCAGACAATACGTGGTAATGAACAGGTATATATACATACATAAAGTGCAAATGTGCATAAGCAATCAATAAATCAATAAATCATCAATCAAGGTGTAAAAGACATGTATAACATGATAAAAAAGTGTAAATACAATAACACTGAAAAAGAAGCAATACAGCTAAGTGAAAGACATGATGAATGCAAAATGAAATAATGTGAGCCATAGTGTAAAAAATACATAATTAATTAATCAACAATATATGCCAATGAAGAATATCATGTGCAGTGAATGAGTATTAAAAAGACAAGCCTGATCCTATTATGGAGCTTGAGATGAAGTTCGGTGCACAGCAATACCTGGAAAATATACATTATACGTTATACATTATGCGCAGGTCTGACATGCGCCAGGAATATGGGTGTTTTCCTAGCTGATAGTTTTTAGCGCTAAGGTCTTTCTGACATGCGCAGTGGACTCCGTGTGACGCTACATTTTCCAGGTATTGCTGTGCACCGAACTTCATCTCAAGCTCCATAATAGGATCAGGCTTGTCTTTTTAATACTCATTCACTGCACATGATATTCTTCATTGGCATATATTGTTGATTAATTAATTATGTATTTTTTACACTATGGCTCACATTATTTCATTTTGCATTCATCATGTCTTTCACTTAGCTGTATTGCTTCTTTTTCAGTGTTATTGTATTTACACTTTTTTATCATGTTATACATGTCTTTTACACCTTGATTGATGATTTATTGATTTATTGATTGCTTATGCACATTTGCACTTTATGTATGTATATATACCTGTTCATTACCACGTATTGTCTGCTTGAGAAAGGCTCTAGGAGCCGAAACGTCGCGTGTCCCACATGGGTAAATAAACCTCTTTCAATTTTTATTCCTTCTGAGAGTGCTGCCTTTTTTTCTTTTTTGTATATAGTGTATATATATATATATATAGTTACTGTAGAAAGATATATGATAGATGATAGATACATTTGGTCAAGATAAATGGGTTTTGCAGGTGCTAGACCCTAATGATCTGTCCTCAGATCACTCAAGTATAGTAACCTGGCAGGGCCAGTACATAGTGGATGGAGTTATCTACTTTCGGCTTTGTCCACTCTGTTTTTTCATTGCTAGGTGGCTGCTGAGAACAGCCAATCGTTGGGGTGCATTGTCGAACAACCACCAATTTGATATTGATGACCTATCCTGAGAAGGATAGGTCTTCAATATTTCTAAGGCTACTTTGACATCAGCTTTTTCCCTTTCCGCCATTGAGATCCGTCATAGGATCTTAATAGCAGGGGAAAACGCTTCAGTTTTGTCCCCATTCATTGTCAATGGGGACAAAACTAAACTGAATCAAACGGAATGCACCAGAATTCATTCCGTTCCGTTTAGTTGTGTCCCCATCGCGGACAGAATAACGTTGCAAGCAGCGTTTTTCTGTCCGCGATGTGGTGCTGAGCAAGACGGATCCGTCATAACACACAATGTAAGTCAATGGTGCTGGATACGTTTTCTCGGATACAATATAGAAAACACATCCGTCCCCCATTGACTTTCAATGGAGTTCATGACGGATCCGTCTTGGCTATTTTAAAAATAATAATACCACATCCATTTCACATAATGGATGCAGATGATTGTATTATCAGAACGGATGCGATTTTGCTGATCCATGACTGATCCAGTAAAGAAGCTGGTGTGGAAGTAGACTAACCTGGAAGTTATGCAGAAAAAGAGAAATGGAAGAAACATTGGGAGTGCATTACAATGGAGAGAGAGGGGTGCAGGGGACAGACCACGCTAATAATTAAATGTGAAAGTTAGAAAAGTACAAAAGGAAATGGTTATAATTAGAGATGAGCGAGCATACTCGTCCGAGCTTGGTGCTCGTTCGAGTATTACGGTACTCGTAAGTGCTTGCTGCTCGGACGAGTATCTCGCCATGCTCGAGGAAATGGCAACTTCCGCATCGTGCATTTTTGGCGCCTATAAACTCAGCCAATCACAAGCCAGGAGACTCTGCGGTACACCCAGCATCACGTGGGGCCCTTACATGTCGATAGCAGGGGTTGGCTGGCCTGATCAGGTGACCCTGGAATATACTAGTGACTGGCCGCGGTGCTCGGCTCAGATGCTGTCTGGATGTCGTTAGGGATAGAGCTGCTGCGTTTCAGGGAGAGTGTTAGGGCCTGCATTTAGTTCTCTGTTAGGCAGGAATCACCCACAAAGAACCCAACAGCCCTTCTAAGGGCTACAAGAATTTTTTTTTTGTCTCCTGGCTTGGCTGGCTGGCTGGCACTAGTAGTGCAGCTATCGCCATATATAACCCCTTTTTTTTTTATTGTTATATCTCAGTGATACAAATCCATTTCACACAGCAGTGTGGAACCATTGTGTGTGTCACAGTTCAGTACACTCACTACAATCCATATTTTCTGTCCAGGTGACACTTTCTGTACGTCACTTAATACAACCAGGTCTTTTGCTCTCATATAGCTTGATCCCAAAAATCTCTATGAGACATTTGTCTGGGTCGCAGTCAAAATAGCCACCGTCAGCAGGGTGTCAGTTAGCTCTACGATAGTTTCTGCACGTCACGTTCCAAAAAAAACAAAACTAAAAAAATATATATAAAAAAAATCGTTTTTTTGTTGTTTTAGCTCAGTGATACAAATCCATTTCACACAGCTGCATGGAACCATTCTGTGTGTCACAGTTCAGTACACTCACTACAATCCGTATTTTCTGTCCAGGTGACACTTTCTGTACGTCACTTAATTCAACCAGACTGAACAAGTTTGTGGGTTTCAGTACAGCAGGCCTATTTATTTTTTATTTTTTATATAATACACTTATATACAGAAAATGTTGAACCCCAGGGCTAAGGGTCGAGGACGAGGGCGTGGGCGTGGGCATTCAATTACTGCAGGGGGCAGAGGCCATGGTCCTGGGCAGGGTGAGACAGTACCTGCTGATGAGGGAGCAGGGGAACGCCGCAGAGCTACACTCCCTAGCTTCATGTCTCAACTTACAGGGACACGTGGTAGAGGACTGTTGAAACCACAACAGTGCGAACAGCTGATGTCTTGGATTGCGGACAATGCTTCAAGTAATTTGTCCACCAGTCAGTCTTCCACGCAGTCCACCCACGTTACCCAAGGGAGCACTCCTCTGGCTCTTCCACCTCAACCTCCTTCCCCCTAGTCTGCCCCCTCCCAGGAAAATTTGGAATGCGATCCAGCATACTCTCAGGAACTGTTTTCTGGACCCTTCCCAGAGTCACAAACCACTTCTCAGGTTGCTGCTGACCTTGTTCCCGATGCCCAAGTTTTCCAACTGTCGCAGTCTGTGGGTGATGATGATGATGATGACAATGTTGACTTAGTGGAAGAAGTTTGTAAAGAGGTGTCGGACGATGAGGAGACACGGTTGTCAGACAGTGGTGAAGTTGTTGTCAGGGCAGGAAGTCCGAGGGGGGAGCAGACTGAGGAATCGGAGGATGACGAGGTGACTGACCCAAGCTGGGTTGATAAGCCAAGTGAAGACAGTGCTTCTGAGGCGGAGGCGAGTGCTGCACCAGAACAGGTTGTAAGAGGCAGTGGTGTGGCCAGAGGGAGAAGCAGGGCCAGAGCTGGTGCATCAGCAGCAACTGTTTCACGTAGTGAAGCTCCCGTGGCGAGGCCTAGATGTTTGCAAGTCTGGAGGTTCTTTAAAGAAAGTGAGGATGACCGACGGACTGTGGTGTGCAACCTGTGCCACACCAGGATCAGCAGGGGTGCCACCACTACTAGCCTAACCACCACCAGCATGCGCAGGCATATGAGTGCTAAACACCCCACTCAATGGAACCAAGGCCGTTCACCACCTCCTGCGGGTCACACCACTGCTCCTTCCCCTGTGTCACTCGCTGCCTCTGCTAGTCAACCCCCTGCGTCACTCGCTGCCTCTGCTAGTCAACCCCCTGCCCAGGACCCCGGCAAGAGCGCCTCCCGCCGGAAAACCACACCTTCGCCTCCATGATCCTCCACAGTGTCCATCAATGTGTCCCAGCGCAGCGTTCAGCTGTCTTTACAGCAGACGCTGGAGCGCAAGAGGAAATACAGTTCCACCCACCCACATGCCCAAGCCCTCAACGTCCACATCTCCAAATTGCTGAGCCTGGAGATGCTGCCCTATAGGCTGGTAGAGACCGAGGCCTTTCGCAATCTCATGGCGGTGGCTGCCCCTCGGTATTCGGTCCCCAGCCGCCACTATTTTTCCCGATGTGCCGTCCCAGCCCTACACCAGCACGTGTCAGAGAACATCATCCGTGCCCTGACCAACGCTGTTTCTGAGAAGGTCCACCTAACCATGGACACGTGGACAAGTGCTGCCGGGCAGGGACACTATATCTCACTGACGGCACATTGGGTTAACTTGGTGGAGGCTGGGACTGAGACTGACCCTGGGGCCGCTCATGTACTGCCCACACCGAGGATTGCGGGGCCTACCTCGGTCACGGTCTCTCAGACGTACTATGCCTCCTCCTCCGACCCCTCCTCCTACTCCTCCGAATTACCATCCGTGGGCACGGCGCCTTCAGTCGGTAGCTCTAGGCGCAGCAACAGTGCCGTGGGTAAGCGCCAGCAGGCGGTGCTCAAACTGCTGAGCTTAGGTGACAAAAGGCACACCGCCCAAGAGCTGTTACAGGGCATCATGGCGCAGACCAATGTGTGGCTGGCACCGCTGAACCTCAAGCCAGGCATGGTTGTGTGTGACAACGGACGTAACCTGGTGGCGGCTCTGCAACTCGGCAGACTGACACATGTGCCATGCCTGGCCCACGTGTTCAATCTAATAGTTCAGCGGTTCCTCAAGACATACCCCAATCTGTCTGATTTGCTCACCAAGGTGCGCCGCATCTGTGCGCATTTCCGCAAGTCGACCACAGATGCTGCCACTCTCAGGGCAGCGCAGCGCCGCCTACAACTGCCCGCTCACCGACTGTTGTGCGACGTGCCCACGAGATGGAATTCGACATTAAACATGTTATCCAGAGTTTACCAGCAGCGCAGAGCGATTGTAGACTGCCAGATGTCAACTTCAACCAGAACTGGTAGTCAGGTCAGTCAGATTCCTCAAGTCTACAATGAGGAGTGGATGTGGATGTCTGATATCTGCCAGGTGTTGAGCAACTTTGAGGAGTCAACACAGATGGTCAGCGGTGATGCCGCCATTATCAGCCTCACCATCCCGCTGCTTTGCCTGTTGAAAAACTCACTGCTCAGCATCAAGTCGGATGCTTTGCGCTTGTCACAAGAGACGGTGGAGGAAGATACGTCGCTTGATAGCCAGAGCACCCTCCGGTCTGTTTCTCAGCGCGTATCGGAGGAGGGGGATGAGGATGAGGAGGAAGAGGAGGAGAATGTCGGCGAGACAGTAGAGGGTACCAGTGCTCAGTCCTTAACTCTTGAGCGTGTATGGGCTGAAGAGGAGGACTTGGAGGAGGAGGAAATGGAGAGTCAGGCCAGTGAGGAGAGGGACTCTGGCGCACATGGCAGACTTCATGTTAGGCTGCCTATCCCGTGACCCTCACGTTAGAAGCATTTTTTCAAACACCGATTACTGGGTGTTCACTCTCCTGGACCCACGGTACAAGCAGAACCTTTCCACTCTCATCCCTGCAGAGGAAAGGAGTATGAGAGTGAATAGATATCAACAGGCCCTGGTGCACAAGCTGAAACAATCCTTCCCATCTGACGCCACTAGCGGCAGAGGGCATGGTTCTGTGGGCCAAGTAGCGGGGGAGAGGAGGCGAGCAGGCAGCTTGTCCAGCACTGGCAGGGGAACGCTCTCCAAGGCCTTTGCCACTTTTATGTCACCCCAGCAAGACACTGTCACCTGTCCCCAGTCTAGGCAGAGTAGGGGGGAGCTGTACAGAAAGATGGTGAGGGAGTACCTAGCTGACCATACCAACGTCCGTAGCGATCACTCTGCTCCATACAACTAATGGGTTTCAAAGCTGGACACGTGGCCTGAACTGGCGCTGTACGCCTTGGAGGTGCTGGCCTGCCCTGCCGCTAGCGTGCTGTCAGAGCGGGTATTCAGTGCAGCTGGTGGCGTCATCACCGATAAGCGTACACGCCTGTCAACTGACAGCGCTGACAGGCTGACAGCGCTGACAGGCTGACGCTTATTAAAATGAACAAAGCCTGGATTTCACCGGAATTCAAATCTCCTCCAGGGGAAAGCAGCTAAAGATTAACATTACTTATGTATCCGATTCCTCTTCTCTACTCCTCCTACTCCTCCTCCTCCTCCATGTTGTCTTTGCCTAACGCTGACCAAAAAAAAGCCATTTTTTAGAGGTCCAACTGGCACTCTTTTACCGCAATTTTTCAGGAGGGCCCCCTACAGGCCCTCTCTTCAAACAATTTTTCCAGAGGTCCACCTACAGGCCCTCTCTCCAAACAATTTTTCCGGAGGTCCACCTACAGGCCCTCTCTCCAAACAATTTTTCCGGAGGTCCACCTACAGGCCCTCTCTCCAAACAATTTTTCCGGAGGTCCACCTACAGGCCCTCTCTCCAAACAATTTTTCCGGAGGTCCACCTACAGGCCCTCTCTCCAAACAATTTTGCCGGAGGTCCACCTACAGGCCCTCTCTCCAAACAATTTACGTCTTTTTCCTATCTTTCTCTCTCTCCAAACTATTTTTCCGGATAGCTGCCATATATGGTAATAAACTGAGAAGAATACAGAGAACACATGCCACACTTGATCAAGCTCATAATTTACGACTGTACCGGTTGATGCTAAATTTTTAAGTTGGGGTCCTGCGTTGTCATTCACTGAATTTCACTGATCTCCTCAACGTCTCCTCAAAGAACCGAAAGACCATTGTGGAGAGAGCAGCACAGCTCGCCATCAAAGTGACGAACCCCAACGCCAGACTGCGCAGCGAAGAGAACTAATAAATATCTCTGTGGTTATTTGTGCTAAATAAAAGTTAAATAAACACAAAAAAAAAATAATTTGATCTGTTCCTGTGCCTGATCCACCCAAGTTGAATCTGTCCCATCATGAGAAAGTCCCCCCAAGGAGTCCCCACTGTAACTTGCTTCCCATACAACTACCTCACCCCCAACACCTGTGTCTCGCCATTGTCCACCACCTCCTCAGACAACACTGGTAAATCCCCACTGTCAGCACACGGAGACTGCAAAAGGTCTTGCGAATTGGGGCAGAGAATGTTCTGGGGTAGCACATCAGAGAAGGGGTGACTATGGGGTTCCAGGGAGTACGTGACCACATGCAATCTCCATCTAAAAAGTCATACTGAGGCTCACCACCATGCTTTACACTGCAATCTTATTACTGAGGCTCACCACCATGCTTTACACTGCAATCTTATTGAAAGACAGACAATCAGGGGTTCACTGCCAGGTTGTCAGGCAGCATTTTCAAGTGGGTCACCATTACCGTGTCCCTGAAAATTGCCTTGGGGTCATCGCCAGACTATTTTTATGAAAGGCCATGGGGTTTTATACACACAGTGCTGACGGAAGCCCATCAGCCTTTCTAAACACAATTGAATCTGTCCCATCATGAGAAAGTCCCCCCAAGGAGTCCCCACTGTAATTTGCTTCCCATACAACTACCTCACCCCCCGACACCTGTGTCTCGCCATTGTCCACCACCTCCTCAGACAACACTGGTAAATCCCCACTGTCAGCACACGGAGACTGCAAAAGGTCTTGCGAATTGGGGCAGAGAATGTTCTGGGGTAGCACATCAGAGAAGGGGTGACTATGGGGTTCCAGGGAGTACGTGACCACATGCAATCTCCATCTAAAAAGTCATACTGAGGCTCACCACCATGCTTTACACTGCAATCTTATTACTGAGGCTCACCACCATGCTTTACACTGCAATCTTATTGAAAGACAGACAATCAGGGGTTCACTGCCAGGTTGTCAGGCAGCATTTTTAAGTGGGTCACCATTACCATGTCCCTGAAAATTGCCTTGTAGTCATCGCCAGACTATTTTTACGAAAGGCCATGGGGTTCTATACACACAGTGCTGACGGAAGCCCATCAGCCTTTCTAAACACAATTGAATCTGTCCCATCACGAGAAAGTCCCCCAAGGAGTCCCCACTGTAACTTGCTTCACTTTCAACTACCTCACCCCCCGACACCTGTGTCTCGCCATTGTCCACCACCTCCTCAGACAACACTGGTAAATCCCCACTGTCAGCACACGGAGACTGCAAAAGGTCTTGCGAATTGGGGCAGAGAATGTTCTGGGGTAGCACATCAGAGAAGGTGTGACTATGGGGTTCCAGGGAGTACGTGACCACATGCAATCTCCATCTAAAAAGTCATACTGAGGCTCACCACCATGCTTTACACTGCAATCTTATTACTGAGGCTCACCACCATGTTTTACACTGCAATCTTATTGAAAGACAATCAGGGGTTCACCGCCAGGTTGTCAGGCAGCATTTTTAAGTGGGTCACCATTACCGTGTCCCTGAAAATTGGCGGTGATGGACCTTCGTTGCACCTAGTTGGGTGCTTCCCTAACATGTGATGGGCATGTGCCTCGCCTTTCTTCGTCTGGGTCAGCACAATTGAGGGTAACCACCAGGCTGTTGCCTGAGAATTTGGGGTAATGGTGGGATTAGGCAGCCTCAGAGGCATCCATGCATGCTGCCCCTGCTGTTTCCTGTCCATTTCCGTGGTGTTTCCATCATTTTCTGAGGTTTCCAGGTTTTCACCCAGCCTTCCCTAGGCAGAGCCTTGGTCCCCTGCAAAAAATGCTCGAGTCTCCCATTGACTTCAATGGGGTTCGTTATTCGAAACGAGCACCCGAGCATCGGGAAAAGTTCGACTCGAATAACGAGCACCCGAGCATTTTAGTGCTCGGTCATCTCTAGTTATAATCATTTTCTGCTATTGTTGGAAATTCTACAAACTGCCAACGTTTTTGGTGACTAATCTCACCCTTCACCCTGCACATATTTGTAATTCTATTTTAATAAAGGGATTCTCCAGGATTCATTAAGTGATATTATTTTCAAATTTACATTATGATCTCTACTCATGCTGATGAGTAGTCATAAGTATGTACTATATGCAGTAGATCCCTAAACTGTGTTATATGGTCATGAACTGGACAAACTACTGCCTCTGAAGAAGCTGTGGTATAGTGGCTGCTACAAGAGGAACAGCACATGGGGTGCAGTGGGAGGCCAAATCTTACTTCAGGACTTAAATAGTCAGTAACTTTTCACACAACTTTGCATAAATTATTTGTACAAACGAACACAAGAAACTTTGTAATATGTTTTATCAATAAGAAATGTCTGTGTCATCATAAAATAACCTGCTGTTTAAAGGGGTTGTCCCACAAAAAATATTCTACAGTTTTCAAATCAGTACCTGGATCTGCATACTTTTGTGATTGCATGTAATTAAAAATTTTGTATAGCCAGTGAGTTATTCAATAAAATGTATCTGTATAGAGCTACTTACCGTATTTTTTGCTTTATAAGACGCACTTTTTTCCCCCAAAAGAAGGGGGAATATTGCTGTGTGTCTTATAAAGCAAATACTAGTGAACGCTTTCATTATGGAAGCGCTCACTAGTATGTATTAGCTGCCGGGAGCGGGGAAGCATACTTACCCTCCTGTGCCATGGCTCCTCTCCTGGTCCTGCGCTCCTCTGTCTTCTCCAGTGGCGCTGCACTGTCCTGACCCCGTATAGCTTCAGGATGTAGTGCGCGCACTATGACAGGTGACAGTGCAGCGCCGGCAGGAGAAGACAGATGAGCGCCGGACCCAGAGCGGAGCTGCGGAGCAGGAGAGGTGAGATAGGTTTTTTATTTTATTCTTATGGGGCTGATCTGAGGTCTGATGGGGGCACAGTGGGCTCATATGGGGGCTGATCGGCTGATCTGAGGTCTGATGGGGGCACAGTGGGCTGATATGGGGGCACAGTTTGCTAATCTGACGTCTGATGAGGGCACAGTGGGCTGATATGGGGGCACATTGGGCTGATATGGGGGAAGAGTGGGCTGGTCTGAGGTCTGAAGGGGGGCAGAGTGGGCTGATATGGGTGCACCTTGGGCTGATATGGGGGCTGATGGGCTGATCTGAGGTCTGATGGGGGCATAGTGGGCTCATATGGGGCCTGATGGGCTGATCTGAGGTCTGATGGGGGCAGAGTGGGGCTGTTATGGGGCACAGTGGGCTGATCTGAGGTCTGATGGAGGCAGAGGGGGCTGATATGGGGGCACAGTGGGCTCATATGGGGCCTGATGGGCTGATCTGAGGTTTGATGGGGCAGAGTGGGCTGATATAGGGGCACAGTGGGCTGATCTGAGGTCTGAAGGGGGGCAGAGTGGGCTGATATGGGGACAGAGTGGGCTGATATGGGGACTGATGGGCTGATCTGAGGTCTGATGGGGGCACAGTGGGCTCATATGGGGATGATGGGCTGATCTAAGGTCTGATGGGGGCAGAGTGGGTTGATATTAGGGCTGATCTGAGATCTTATGGGGGCAGAGTGGGCTGATATGGGGCCACAGTGGGCTGATCTGAGGTCTGATGGAGGCAGAGGGGGCTGATATGGGGGCACAGTGGGCTCATATGGGGGCTGATCTGAGGTCTGATATGGGGCTGAGTGGGCTGATCTGAGGTCTGATGGGGGATGAGTGGGTTGATATGGGGGCTGAGTGGGCTGATTTGAGGTCTGATGGAGGGCTGATATGGAGGTCTGATGTGATGTCCTGAAATTTATGGGGGGTCTGATATTAGGATCTGATGTGACGTCTTATTTTACTACTCTAAAATCTGGTCCCTGAGAAGGCCGCACATGCTCAGTTTCATCTTTCAACCGCCTCCTGAGCTGTGATAGGGAGAGCATGGAGACACCCCTTTAGCTTCATCAGAAAAAACACTGCCCTTGAGCTGCCAGCTTGATATAAATCTAGCAGAGCAATGAATGGGGAGATCTCTGGATCCATGTGAGGTACAGGGCTAGTTCTAGCTTTGTTAGAAAGGTATTGTCATGTACTACTGTATATGATGTATGATTTTCATTTTTTACATTACTCATGGGATAATCCCTTTAAATCACTTTGTATGTTAACATAATTCGAAATCATTTTTGATGATATTTTTGATTTTCCATGTAATTTTTTTATTTTTAAACTAAAACAAAAAATCCACCAGTTTTTGCACTGTCTAATAATTGGTGCCACTTATTGGTCTGTACAGATCACTTTACTGCAGTTATCTCATTTTAATCCTGCCTGTAATGATATTATCTCTATGTATAGATAACACAGGATCCACCATTCACAATAGGTGATTGTCAGAGTTCATCTATTCTTTGTACAGTGACTAGTGTCAAGCGAGCATGCTCGGCCGAACTCGCTGTTTGGCCGTGCATGCCTACGCTCGGGTCCGCTCGGTGTTCGGCCGAACACAGAGTGTACTCGAGCGCAATGCTCGAGTCTCTTCCCCGCACGTTTGTTCGTTGCTATGCAGCGAATAAACGTGCGGAAGAGTACTGGCATTCACTGTAATGTTGATTTGTACGCTAATGCTACGCATTGTATGCTAATGCGTTCGAATTTGTATGCTAATGCCACGCATTGTACGGTAATGCGTACGAATTTGTATGCTAATGCGTACGAATTTGTATGCTAATGCTACGCATTGTATGCTAATGCGTACAAATTTGTATGCTAATGCCACGCATTGTACGCTAATGCGTACGAATTTGTATGCTAATGCGTACGAATTTGTATGCTAATGCTACGCATTGTATGCTAATGCATACAAATTTGTATGGCTAATGCTACGAATTGTACGCTGATGCGTACAAATTCAATTAATTAGCATACTTTTACGAGTGAAAGGAGTAAAAGAGGAGAAGTCGCGATTCTGACCTTTTTCTATTAACCAGACACCCTCCCTCTTCCGAGCGGGGGGGGGGGTGCCTGGTTTAGTCCCATTGAGCCAGAGCACCCGAGCATACGAGCACAGAGGTGCTCGCTCAACACTAACAGTGACCTTAGCACCGGTCACAGAGCATGCCTGGAAAATTCTCTCATGTAAGTCAATGAGGTCCCCTCCTGACCATTGTGTCTATGGCCCATTGGGCTGCCGTAAAGCAATTTTCCTAATGTTTTCTACATGTTGTTAAGAACAGCTCAGGCAAGATGGCCGCCCCTGTAATCATGTTCAGGAAATAAATAAAAAAATCTACAATTAGAAAATAAAAACCAATTAGAAAAAAAAGGAGATGTGTTACTATCTGATCTTAACTGGCAGATAGCATTTTTGGTGACACATTTCCTTTAAGCCCCTTTAATGTACAGTATACATTATGAAAGTAGTAGGTGTAGGTATGGGTGTTCATATATTCGGGTGTGCATGTATTATTTGCACTTTAATGCCAAGGCCAATGGGATCCAACTTCAAAATGTTACCATGCAACACCTTTAACCACTTAAAGACTGCCCACTGTATGGAATCAAGTGTTTTGGCAGCAATATGTCAGTGCTCAACACTGTCACTACAATAGGGCTAACTTCCTGTGGAACTGGGGATGTGGCATAGCCTTGAGCTTTGAGAAACAGATTACAGAAATAAAAGAAATAAAGGTAAAAAAATGAAATAAAAATTACTCATAAATAATTTCTCCTCACACAAAAAAAACACTCACAAACCATTGTCATGCAACTACACCTGAAGCAATTACCTTAAAGTGTAACTGTAATTCTTTTTTTTTTATTCTTGCAATGTATAGGGGCAGCGATACTGACCATTTTAATAATATACTTAAATTACCGAAATCATACATTTCTATTAGAAAAATAGCTCTAAAGTGGACCATTTTGAGCCTTCGCAATGCTCCTCTGTCTTCTGTTTATAACATTGGAGACTTGCTCAACACTGACTGTGTTATATAACCCGAAGACAGAGGAGCGTTGCTAAGGCTCAAAATGGTCCACTTTAGAACTATTTTTCTAATAGAAATGTATGATTTCAGTAATTAAAGTATATTACAAAAATGGTCAGTATCAATGACCCTGTACATTACAAAAATTTTAAAAATGTGTATTGATCAGGTGAACCCTGCAGATAGTTGGATAGGGAGGTCATCAAGAAGAACATGAAAAAAATAACTCTCAGCTTAAAATGTATGAGGATTACTATGGAAAACAGGGATTTACACAGATCCCATAGGTCCCATAGCAAAACTTTGTATACCCCTCAGCAAGATTTCTGATGAAATTACAGTATTCTTTTGAGTGCAGGAAATTTTGAATAAAAAAGGTGGGCTCTATGTCACCTACTTTACCTGACTTTGGTGTCATAAAAAGTGGAACAGGTCTAATTTGCATATTAATAAATATTTATTTCCACTTTTTATGACAGGGACATACACAGATCCCATAGGTCCCATAGCAAAACTTTGTATACCCTTCAGCAAGATTTATGATGAAATTACAATATTCTTTGGAGTTGAGGAAATTTTGAATAAAAAAAAAAAAGTAAATATATCTCCTACTTTGTGTGCCTCTGCATATTCCTTTGGTGATTTACAAATTTCTCCCCTGGAAGTAATGTTTGAGACTTTCTTGGATAGAAAAAGCCTCTTTGTGCATTTGTAAAAAAAATCTGAGAAATGTGAATACATATAATGGGTCCATATAATGCTATTCATCCATGCTGTATTACAGATCAGTACCATGGCTATGTGAATAAGCCCTAATATTCTGTAATCTACAGACTGTAGACTGGAAATGAATGCGGGCAGTGAGATAGCAGACCCTCTCCTGATAATACTACCCCCTCCATTATCCCTGTTATTGTGAATGTAAAACCTGCCTATCTTGTTCAGGCAGTACAATAGATCTGCTGATAATAAAGCCAAAATAAGGAGAAAGTTTCCAATTTCATTGTAGGCTATTAATCAAGTGACGACTTCTTTGGCTTGAAGCCTGTTTGCTAACTAGATGTCAGCAACAATATAAAAATCAAACAATATTTTATATTGATAGTTATATTTTATACATATATTTAGTATAGCATAATGCAGCAGTAGATGTGCTCCTTTTGTGTTGCAGACTGTGTTAAACTTCTATCCTTCATCATGAGCTGAGTTGCCATGGTTGCAGGGAACGATTACTTGTTACCTTGGTCATAAAGCTGCTTAGGATATAGGGTACTGTGGGTAGGTGTCACCTCCACAGAGCAATGCTATAATGTGACACATAAACAAGATCTCCTCAAGGATCATAGCCGACTGCCACAGTACGCCTGTCAAATGTTTGCCCCACTGTCTTCTGTCATATCTGGTGGAGTTGTAATAAAATACATTCTTGGCTGATTGAGATATTTACTAAAAAAATAAAAATTTTTGTAACATCTGTTGCCGGGTCTCTCCTGAACAGAGGAGACAACATGTCACCTTTGTTTTGATAATGGATGCCATAAGGACTGGGACAATTTTTATTTTTATTTTTGTATTTTCAACCCCCCCCTTTAAATTCACCTAACTTTTTAACTTTTCCGTTCACTTAGCCTTATTTTTAAAGGCACCATTTAATTTACCACATCTTGTATTGAAACATGGAAAAAAAATCTTTCTGGAATGAAATAAAAAAAAAAAACTGTCATTTTTGGGGTTTTTTGGTTTTACGGTGTTCATTGTGCACTAAAAATGACATACAGACCTTATTCTGTTGGTCAGCAAATTAGGGCGATGCCAAACATACTGTTTTTATTTCCTTTTATGCTATGTTGTTTTTCCTTTTATGCTATGTTTGTTTTTTCATCCCCTATTCTGACACCAATAACTTTTTAATGTTTTCGTCTACTCAGCTGTGTGAGGGCTTTTTTGAGCTATAGTTTTTACTGGTACTATTTTAGTTTACATATCACTTTTTGTTGAGTTTTTTGGGGGGGAACAAGGTGACCAAAAAATGTCGAATCGTTCATTTTCAATTTTTGTTTCCGTTATGGAATTCACCATGCATGAAAAATATTTTTATATTTTTATATATTTTAACAGTTCAACCATTTTTGAAAGCGGGTATACCAGTTCCATTTTTTTTACTGTATATTTCTATGTGAAATTGGAAAAAGGAGTTGATTTATATTATTTATATAGTTTTTTTTATTCTTAAACATGTTTTTAAAATGTTTCTTACTGTAAATTTTTGATCCCTTTGGTGACTTGAATATTTGATCTTCTGGTCATGTATACCATAGACTATGATAGTGTACTATTGCAGTCTAGGGGATTTTTACTGTCTGTCTATGCTACAAGCAGGGATTAAGAGGCAGCTTGCTATAGCAGGTCAGGAAGCTTCAAAAGGAAACTACAATTTTTATGCAGGGCTCTAAACAAATGGAGCTGCCTAAATGTATGGCATTATATGTTAAGTGTTTAAAATCTGGAAATTAAAAAAAAAAATCCACAGCACATTCATAATTCTACACAAATACATTCTGCTGAATGTGGATGTGTATTTGGATGGGTATTAAGTTCCCCATTCACCAACAACTGCAGAATGTCAGCTGATTCTCACAATTCGAACCTAAATACTGTAAGAATCCTGAATGTGTGAATAGAGCCCGAGTCCTTCCCAGTCTGCTGACATTGACAGAAAATGTAAATGCAGGGTAGGCTGCCACTAGGTGGCGATGTTGCAATGAAAAATTGCATATGAGATGCTATTGCACCTCCATTATAAAAGTGAGGAATAAAGCATATGATACATACCTTTACATCTAATTATACATGACTGAAAGGTGGATTACAGATAAAAGAATGAGGAATTTCTGTAATTCATAAACTAGTGCTTGCGTTGGTGGTTCTTCTCTGTGGGGGCTGCTTGCACTGTGACATCCACTGCTTACTCCTTTCCTATTGTCATAATCATATATCAGTGGAAAGACCTCTACTTCCACATATTCAGCACTCTCGCCTCATGACGTAATCCGTGAACATTCCAAAGGCATTGGCTGCATGCCCAATCCGAAACCGAGAACATCAAAGATGATTAGGAATAGTAGAAGGAATATAATAAGGCACTCAAGTAGTTGATCCTACGTCTTGTGATATTCAGTTTCTTAACTCTTACAGCACAATAGTCACAATAACTGCAGTAATAAACCCTTTTGTCTGAGGCAATCAGAGAACCCAGCAGATAGTTCAGGTAAAAGTATACATAGCAATTCAAAAACCGCTTTTAGTGATTTAATAAATTTGGCCCCACATTTCATATCAGACTCTTTCCATGCATGGCTACATTGCTCCCATTTCCCTGGAGTTCCCTTCCTTTGTCTATTAGACTTTCTCCAGGATTGGGGAATGAAATTCTTCATGCATCCATTTAACCCTTTACGGGCCTGAAAGGGCCTTATAGGGGTTGTCCTGCCATACATTTTGATGACCGATCCCACAGGATAGATCATCAATATCTGATTGTCGGGGGTCCGACACCCAGCACCCCCGCCAGTCAGCTGTTTGAAGAGGAGGCAGCGTTCCATGTGATGACCGCTTCCTGTTCATTACACTGCACTTCGTCTCGGAAGTACAGTGTAATGACAAGTACTCTTCTTCATTCACTTGAATGGAGCAAGTAATTGTCATTACACTACGCTGCCGCTCCACAGGAGGCGACGCACAGTGTAGTGAACCGGAAGTAGCGCTCGCATCAAGCGCCGCCTCCTCTTCCAACAACTGATCAGCAGGGTTGCCGAGTGTCTGAACCCCGTTGATCAGATATTGATGACCTATCCTGACAAAAGTTCTTTGGCTGGACAACCCCTTTAATGGGATTTTCCAGTACATAGAGGTACAGGGGTGTACTGTAAACTTAAAGTGGCCCTGGAAAAAAACTTAAAAGTGGCCCCAATGTTGATTCCAAATTGACAGAAGGTGGTGCAGCACAAGTAGATGGGGCCAATACAAGTTGGCAGAGTCAGTAATACCACAGTGCCTCCCAGAGGCTGTCCCTTTTTGGTGGCCATCAATAGCTGCCACGTTCTGTCCTGATCCTCCACCAATTTTCTCTAATTATGCTAAGGAGCAAGGGGCTTAGGAGGTGAGATGAGGGCCACAACACCAAGCCAGCCTTCAGCATACTGAATGAATTTCCTCTATACTACATGAATTTCCTCTATAGTTCCCCCAGTATTATGTACCTGACCAGCAGCAGTGAGGAGGGCTATTGGCATTGGCCCACCAGGAAAATTCCCTGTAGGGTCTATGACCAGTCCACCCCTGTTAGGTATTGATGACCCATCCTCAGGGTAGCAAAACTTTAAGAGCAGCACCAACTCGGCCATAGACCGGCTCTTGAGATGCACAGTACGTCCAGGACCTTTGATCCAATCAGCCCACCGAACAGTTCAATATCCACAAAAGGACGGCAGCATCTCAATTCCAAAAAGGCTTTTCTTTATTCAAGTGGGTTCCATAAAAAATGTACAAAAAGTATGGCCATTAGAGAAGCCAATGCAACGTTTCGCTAATATCTAGCCTTTCTCAAGCAGAGAAAGGTTAGATATTAGCCGAAATGTTGCATTGACTTCTCTAATGGCCACACTTTTTGTACATTTTTTATGGAACCCACTTGAATAAAGAAAAGCCTTTTTGGAACTGAGATGCTGCCGTCCTTTTGTGGATATTGAACCATTCTCAGGATAGTTCCTCAGAATTAAGAACATTTTCCAGAGAAAAGACAGCACATGATAAGGTTAGAAGAGAAATCATTCTTAAAAGAAGAAAAAATCATTCTTCAGTAAGTTGCATTTATCATGTAGAGAAAGTTAATACAAGGCACTTACTAATATATTGTGATTGTCCACATTGCTTCCTTTGCTGGCTGGATTCATTTTTCCATAACATTATACACTGCTCGTTTCCATGGTTACAACCACCCTGCAGACCATCTGTGGTAGTTGTGCCTGCACAATATAGGAAAAAGCACTAGCCTATGAGAGCTCCCATAGTCCCGGCCACCAGAGAGACTTATGCTTTTTCCTATAGTGTCCAGGCATTATGGGGGCTACAAGGAGACATAGTATGGGGGCTCTAAGGAGGCATTACTGTAAACTGTATGGGGCAACAAGGAGACATTATACTGTATGCGGCCACAAGGAGACATTGAACTGTATGGGGATTATACAGTATATATCACGGAAAATGGTCGACGCTAAAACTACAAACTTTATTAGCAACTAATGCAATAGACTTACGGGGGGGGGGGTGATGGAAACACAATCAAAATAAAAACAGGGTTCCAAACATAAGACTGGAAGTCAAGACGACATACACTGTTTGTGATCCAGTTATTAAATGTTTGGAACTCCAGGCAGATTTAGCGTCACTGTTAGAGCTGTGATTGTAGAACCCACAGGTAACATAAACAGTGACTGCATATACCTGTCCGCATAAATAAGGGTGTGTGAGAGATAATTAAGTCATATATGCCACTACGGTTCCATGAGTGGTATCAGTGAAACGCTTACATATCACTGACAACCACCGTATATGTGGCTCACAATCCTTATAGTAGGAGGTGTATATATCTGGTGCAACAAATGGCTGGTGCGTATGATACTGATTACGGATTATACAGTATAGGATTATACAGTATAATACAGTATAGTATTATACAGTATAATGTCTCTAAGTTAGCTCCATACATTATAGTAATGTTTCCTGTTGGCCCACTGTCCCATACAATGTAATGATGCCATGGTTGGGGAGTGAGCGGTGAATAAGGATTTCACTCACTAGTGTATGGGCACCAGACATTGTGGTCAGGACGTGTTGTGCGTCAGTGCACATAACACCTCAGTAAAAGCCTATGCGGTGCCCAGTTTAGAAGCAGTCAGCGCTGTCAAGTGCAACAGCCCTTATGATGTCATTATAATATGTCATCTATGGCATATCGATAGGTTATGCCATCAATGTCAGAGATGTGTGGGTCCCACCTCTGGGACCTGCTCCTCTCTCCATAAAAGGTCCAGAGCACACATCGTACATATGCAGTGTCCTTTCTGAAAATGTTTTTGCAAGTGCCTATAGCATTGAGTAAAGGGAAACCTACTCAAGCACAGCTACTTTTCCATTTACCACTATGCTGCTTCTGAAAAAAAGCTGAGACATCACTATTTTTAAACTCAAAATCTATAGCGGTGAATGGAGGGTGGCCGCGCATCCATGACTTGCTCTCTCACTTTAGGGCCCTCTTCTGGAGAAAGGAGCTCAGAGGTGGGCCCACAGCTTTCATTTATTCCATCGATGTGCCATAAATGTCCTATGGAAATACCCCTTCAATCAAAACTGATGCAAAAGAAAAGAGATGAAGTTTCCCATAGTAACCACATTTCAAGTCTGATTTTTCAGAGGCCCTTTGTAAATATATAATTAATAAATGTGTGGACTTAACAATTCAAGCCAATACACCTACACTCCATAATACTCAGAGATCCACCTTGTCTAAGGATGTGCTGCACTCTCCCTCCCTGACCAGGCCATATACATATATATATATACACTCACCGGCCATTTTATTAGGTACACCATGCTAGTAACGGGTTGGACCCCCTTTTGCCTTCAGAACTGCCTCAATTCTTCGTGGCATAGATTCAACAAGGTGCTGGAAGCATTCCTCAGAGATTTTGGTCCATATTGACATGATGGCATCACACAGTTGCCGCAGATTTGTCGGCTGCACATCCATGATGCGAATCTCCCGTTCCACCACATCCCAAAGATGCTCTATTGGATTGAGATCTGGTGACTGTGGAGGCCATTTGAGTACAGTGAACTCATTGTCATGTTCAAGAAACCAGTCTGAGATGATTCCAGCTTTATGACATGGCGCATTATCCTGCTGAAAGTAGCCATCAGATGTTGGGTACATTGTGGTCATAAAGGGATGGACATGGTCAGCAACAATACTCAGGTAGGCTGTGGCGTTGCAACGATGCTCAATTGGTACCAAGGGGCCCAAAGAGTGCCAAGAAAATATTCCCCACACCATGACACCACCACCACCAGCTTGAACCGTTGATACAAGGCAGGATGGATCCATGCTTTCATGTTGTTGACGCCAAATTCTGACCCTACCATCCGAATGTCGCAGCAGAAATCGAGACTCATCAGACCAGGCAACGTTTTTCCAATCTTCTACTGTCCAATTTCGATGAGCTTGTGCAAATTGTAGCCTCAGTTTCCTGTTCTTAGCTGAAAGGAGTGGCACACGGTGTGGTCTTCTGCTGCTGTAGCCCATCTGCCTCAAAGTTCGACGTACTGTGCGTTCAGAGATGCTCTTCTGCCTACCTTGGTTGTAATGGGTGGCAATTTGAATCACTGTTGCCTTTCTATCAGCTCGAACCAGTCTGCCCATTCTCCTCTGACCTCTGGCATCAACAAGGCATTTCCGCCGACAGAACTGCCGCTCACTGGATGTTTTTTCTTTTTCGGACCATTCTCTGTAAACCCTAGAGATGGTTGTGCGTGAAAATCCCAGTAGATCAGCAGTTTCTGAAATACTCAGACCAGCCCTTCTGGCACCAACAACCATGCCACGTTCAAAGGCACTCAAATCACCTTTCTTCCCCATACTGATGCTCGGTTTGAACTGCAGGAGATTGTCTTGACCATGTCTACATGCCTAAATGCACTGAGTTGCCGCCATGTGATTGGCTGATTAGAAATTAAGTGTTAACGAGCAGTTGGACAGGTGTACCTAATAAAGTGGCCGGTGAGTGTATATATATATATATATATATATATATATACACACATATACATATATACATCCCATGTATGTAGCATCCGGCAGGAAATAATCTCCCAGTCCCCAAATCTCAATCCTCCTCCCTCTTATTCCTCCACCTGCTCTCTCTCCTCTTTTTTTTGACCCTATAACAGAGGAAGAAGTCTCCAGGCTTCTTCTCGGCCCACGACCTGTAGCAGTGATCCTATTCCATCACTCACCTAACTATATTTTTTAACCTCTCTCTCTCTTCTGGTATTTTTCCCTCCTCTTTCAAACACTCTGTTATAACCCCACTACTAAAAAAAACCATCTCTTGACCCGACCTGTGCTGCTAACTACCAACCGGTTTCTAATCGCCCTTTCATCTCTAAACTCCTTGAACGTCTTGTCTACTCTCGCTTAATAAGCTATCTCTCTGCTAACTCTTCTTGACCCCTTACAATCTGCCTTTCGCCCTCTTCACTCTACAGAAACTGCCCTTACTAAAGTGCCTAACGATCTCCTAACAGCAAAAAGAAATGGAGATTATTATCTACTGATTCTTTTGGATCTCTCTGCAGCATTTGACACAGTAGACCATAAACTCCTCCTCACCATGCTCCACTCGATTGGCCTTAAAGGCACTGCTCTCTCTTGGTTCTCTTCCTATCTCTCTGGCCGCTCCTTTAGTGTATCCTTTGCTGGCTCTTCTTCTTCTCCTCTCCCTCTTGATGTTGGCGTTCCTCAGGGCTCAGTACTAGGTCCTCTACTCTTCTCCCTTTATACAGCCCCCATTGGACAGACTATCAGTAGATTTGGCTTTCAGTACCATCTCTATGCTGATGACACCCAACTATACACTTCATCCCCTGAAATCACCCCTGCTTTACTCAAAAACACCAGTAATTGTCTGGCAGCTGTGTCTAACATCATGTCCTCTCTGTATCTAAAACTAAACCTCTCCAAAACTGAACTTCTTGTCTTTCCCCCATCTACTAACCCACCTAATGTTGATATTTCAATCTTGGTCTGTGGTACTATCATAACTCAGGTGCAACATGCCCACTGTTTTGGGGCCACATTTGACTCTGATCTTTCCTTTGCTCCCCATATTCAATCACTTACACGCTCTTGTCGTCTGCACCTCAAGAATTCATTGCCAGAATCCGCCCTTTTCTTACGGTGGAAACGGCAAAAACTCTTGTTGCTTTGATTCACTCTCGTCTTGACTACTGCAACGCATTACTAATCGGTCTCCCTCTCTCTAAACTCTCCCCCCCCAGCCAGTCACTTCACTGGTTGCCCATCCACCACAGAATACAGTTCAAACTTCTCACCCTCACCCACAAAGCTCTCCACAGTGCTGCCCCTCCATACATCTCTTCCCTCATCTCCGTCTACCACCCTACTCGTGCTCTCTGTTCTGTTAGTGACCTAAGATTAATATCCTCCATAATTCGTACCTCTCACTCCAGTCTTCAAGACTTTTCTCGAGCTGCACCTACTCTCTGGAATGCTCTGCCCCTGAATATTAGGTCAATTCACAACTTCCCTACTAATAACGTGTCCTAAAAACACATCTTTTCAGGCAGGCTTGTCAAGCTTCCTAAAATGACCTTTCAGCAACTAAACCGCTCCCCCACCAACTCCTCTGGCCTGAACTCGATCCTCTAATAGTCCCAAATCCGAAGCAGATCGGCCGGCACCACACCTTTCACTACAATTATGGCTCGAATCCTACTTATCACAATCAACTACCTTATGTGTCACCCCCTATTCCTCATAGATTGTAAGCTCTTGCGAGCAGGGCCCTCACTCCTAGTGTTTCAGTTGTATATTAGCCAGTCATTTTTGTATTGTACAAGAACCCTATGATTTTGTAAAGCGCTGTGGAATATGGTGGCGCTATATAAATAAATATTATTATTATGTACTAGCAGAAAGACCCGGCTTCGCCTGGGTATATTTCATCTATTTCATTTAATGTTTCTGTGTGTCGTTGCAGAGAGAAAGTCAATGCAGCTGACAGAAGTTGATTTTTACCTTTAGTTTTTCAATCCCCATTGGCTGCGGAGTGGGAGGGGGCATGACCTGACCGGGTCGGGGGCGTGGTTTACCAGGACCTTGGGGGGGTGCTTTTAGGTCCTTCTTTTCAGGGTGGCCTGAATTATAGGTCAATGCCATGGTAATTTGAGGAAACACAGTGGGTAGCAGTGGAAGAAAACATTTCTTCGCACGGGTATATTTAATCTATTTCATTTAATGTTTGTCTGTCATTGCAGAGAGAAAGTCTCCTTCCCACCCATTCCTATAGCTGACAGAAGTTGATTTTTACCTTCATTTTTTCAATCCCCATTGGCTGCGGAGTGGGAGAGGGCGTGGCCTGACCGGGGGCGTGGTTTAGCGGGACCTTGGGGGGGTGGGGGGTTTTGCTTTTAAGTCCTTTTAGTGGAAGAAAACATCTTTTATTACTACTGAACGGTAGTAGTCTAATATTAGTCTATTTCATCTAATGTTTCTGTTGTTGCAGAGAGAAACTCACTCTCCCAACCCTGCAGCTGACAGAAGTTTATTTTTACCTTCATTTTTTCAATCCCAATTGGCTGCGGAGGGGGAAGGGGGCGTGGCCTGACAGAGTGGGGGTGTGGCTAAGTGAAACCTGGAGCAGGTGTTGTAAGTCCTTCTTTTGAGAGTGGTGTGAATCACAGGTCGGTGCCAAGGTAATTTATGAGGACACGCAATGGGTAGCAGTGGAAGATTTACTACTGAATGGTCATAGTCTAAAATTAGTCTAAAGCATAAGTTATATTTATGGTAACCGGAATACCCCTTTAACAGTATCATCCACAGTGCAGTGCCCCTTTAAAGCATTGAATAGAAATTACTGGATTTTTACCTGAGATCCTCAGCTGGCTGCTAATTACCTGGCTGTGTTGTTATGGAAACCTGCCCTCCCTGTGTGTGTCTGTGCAGAGAATGGCAGTTGGGGTTTAAAACCAATGCTGTTAGGCTAATATTGGCTAATGCAGGTCATATTTTGGGAATATCTAGGGAACGTTATGTCCTAGAGAGATGAGACCTGGTCTAAAACCTTCCCGGGCACCTGATGTACCTGTGTGCCGAATTTGGTGAAAATCGGTCCAGTAGTTTGGTCGTGCATAGAGAACAGACAGACAGACAGACAGAAACTCATTTTTATAATATTAAGCTATATAGATTTTTATATATATATATATATATATATATATATATATATATATATATTAGCAGAAAGACCCGGCTTCGCCTGGGTATATTTCATCTATTTCATTTAATGTTTCTGTGTGTCGTTGCAGAGAGAAAGTCAATGCAGCTGACAGAAATTGATTTTTACCTTCATTTTTTCAATCCCTATTGGCTGCGGAGTGGGAGGGGGTGTGGTTTAATGGGACACGGGGGGGGGGTAAGTCCTTCATTTCAGGGTGGCCTGAATTATAGGTTAATGCCATGGTAATTTGAGAAAACACAATGGGTAGCAGTGGTAGAAAACATCGCTTTGCGCGGGTATATTTAATCTATTTCATTTAATGTTTCTGTGTGTCGTTGCAGAGAGAAAGTCATCCTCCCTCCCATCCCTGCAGCTGACAGATGTTGATTTTTACCTTCAATTGTTCAATCTCCATTGGCTGCGGAGCGGGAGGGGTCATGGCCTGACTGAGTCGGGGGCGTGACGTTGCAACACCTGGGGCAGGGTTTTAAGTCCTTCTTTTGATGGTGGCCAGAATTACAGGTCGATGCCATGGTAATTTATGAGGACACGCCATGGGTAACAGTGGAAGAAACCATTGCTTTGCACGGGTATATTTAATCTATTTCATTTAATGTTTCTGTATGTTGTTGCAGAAAGAAATCCAACTTCCCTCCCACCCCTGCAGCTGACAGAAGTTGATTTTTACCTTCATTTTTTCAATCCCCGTTGGCTGCGGAGTGGGAGGGGGCGTGGCCTGACAGAGTCGGAGCGTGGTTTCCCGAGATCTGGGGCGGGGGTCAGAGTGTCATGAATTACAGGTCGATGACATGGTAATTTATGGGGACCCGCAATGGGTAGCAGTGGAAAAAAAACATCTTTTATTAGTACTGAATGGTCGTAGTCTAAAATTAGTCAATTTCATCTACGATTTTTGTGTGTCGTTGCAGAGAGAAATTCACCCTCCCACCCCTGCAGCTGATTTTTTTCAATCCCCGTTGCCTGCGGAGTGGGAGGGGGCGTGGCCTGGCAGAGTTGGGGGTGTGGATTATCAAGATGCTTCGAACGGTTGTAGTCTGAAATTAGTCTATTTCATCTAAAATTTTGTGTCATTGCAGAGAGAAATTCACCCTCCCACCCCTGCAGCTGACAGAAGTTTATTTTTCCCTTCATTCTTTCAATCCCTGTTGGCTGCGGAGTGGGAGGGGGCATGACCTGACAGAGTTGGGGGTGTGGCTTAGCAAAGCGCTTCGTATAGGTGATTTAATCTATTTCATTTAATGTTTCTGTGTGTCGTTGCAGAATGGCTGCAGAGTGGGAGGGGGCGTGGTCTGACAGAGTTAGAGGTGTGACTTAGCAAGACGATTCGAACAGTTGTAGTCTATTTTATCTAAAATTTTTGTGTGTCGTTGCAGAGAGAAATTCACCCTCCCACCCCTGCAGCAAACAGAAGTTTATTTTTACCTTTATTTTTTCAATCCCCGTTGGCTGCAGAGTGGGAGGGGGCGTGACCTGACAGAGTCGGGGGCGTGGATTAGCAAGACGCTTCACATGGGTGTATTTAATCTATTTCATTTAATGTTTCTGTGTGTCATTGCAGAAAGAAAGTCAACCTCCCACCCATCCCTGCAGCTGACAGAAGTTGATTTTTACCTTTATTTTTTCAATCCCTGTTGGCTGCGGAGTGGCAGGGGGCGTGGCCTTACAGAGTCGGGGCATGGCTTAGCAAAGCTCTTCGCATAGGTGCATTTAATCTATTTCATTTAATGTTTCTGTGTGTCGTTGCAGAATGGCTGCGGAGTGAGAGGGGGCGTGGCCTGACAGAGACGGGGCATGGCTTAGCAAAAGGCTTCGAACGGTTGTAGTCTATAATCAGTCTATTTCATCTAAAATTTTTGTGTGTCGTTGCAGAGAGAAATTCACCCTCCCACCCCTGCAGCAAACAGAAGTTTATTTTTACCTTCATTTTTTAAATTCCCATTGGCTGCAGAGTGGGAGGGGGCGTGACCTGACAGAGTCGGGGGCGTGGATTAGCAAGACGCTTCGCATGGGTGGATTTAATCTATTTTATTTAATGTTTGTGTGTGTTGTTGCAGAAAGAAAGTGAACCTCCCACCCATCCCTGCAGCTGACAGAAGTTGATTTTTACCTTTATTTTTTCAATCTCTGTTGGCTGCGGAGTGAAAGGGGGTGTGGCCTGACAGAGTTGGGGGTGTGGCTTAGTGAGACCTGGGGCGGGGGTTTTAAGTACTTCTTTTAGGGTGGCCTGAATTAAAGGTCAATACCATGCTTATTTATGAGCCCACGCAATAGGCAGCAGTGGAGGAAAACATCTTTTATTACTACTGAACTGTAGTAATAGAAAAAAACATAAGTTATATTTATGGTAACCGGAATACCTTTAACAGTGTCAGTAAATAGAAATGGATGAGATCCTCAACTGCTGATAATTACCTGGTTGTTATGGAAACCTGCCCTCCCTGTGTTCGCCTTTGCAGAGAATGGCAGTTGGAGTTTAAAACCAAAGTTCCCAGTTGTAATGTTGGCTAATGGAGATCATATTTTGGGAATATCTCGGGAACGGTACGTCCTAGAGAGATGAGACCTGGTCTAAAACCTTCCCGAACACCTGATGTACCTGTGTGCCGAATTTGGTGAAAATCGGTCCAGTAGTTTGGTCGCGCATAGAGAACAGACAGACAGACAGAAACTCATTTTTATATTATTAAGAGATGCGTCAGTGCAGGCATCATGTCCTACTCTAGAATTTATCAGAGGGGGTGAAGTCAGCATCCAGAGCTATGACCTAGTATCACACATCAGTGTGGTACACAACAAAATGGCTGCAGTACATCCCAAAGATTCATATGGATATACCGGACCCATCGTCTGTGTATACCCCAATACATTATTATAGCAGCAGGACTAGGGTTTAGTCTACTCATCACTAACCGACCCCCTTATCTGGCATCAAGTCTCACTATGTCCAGCTCTCAGCTCTCACTGCAATATATTGACAAAGGTGGTCTTCTCAGATTACTGCAGCCCCAACTGGGTGAGTTCCATCTCCTCCTTCCAGAATAAAGCTTTGAGCCAGACCAAAAGCTTGTTAAATAGGGCCAACATGATTGTACCCATGCCGAGGCAAGCTTCCTGCGCTGTCCACAGCGTCCTCACTGGCTTTATACTTTATGGACAGTGTTTAGATGGGCGTCACTTCTGAGGTAAAGAAGCAGCGTGAGGTGGCCAGTGCAGGTTGGAGCAGGAATCTGAGGAAAGTTTGTGGAAGGAACTAAATGTGAACACGGGACTGAAATACACAGCGCCTGTATTAGAAGCGCCAGCACTGTTAAAAGCGACTGCTTCTATGATGTCACTAAAATACAGCTGTAATTAAGAAACTGTGATATAGCCATATCTCCGTTTCTTAATACTGTGGTATATTGTAGATACCGATATATTGCCCAACCCTAGTCTGATGGGGGTCTGATCTGAGGTCTGAGGAGGAATGGGTGTATGATAGAGGTCTGATCTGAGGTCTAGGAAGGAATGGGGGAAAGATATGGGTCTGATACAGAGGTCTGATGGGGGTCTGATCTGAGGTCTGAAGGAGTTGGGGGACGGATGGGGATATGATCTGAGGTTTAGTAAGGAATAGAAGTCTGATCTGAGGTCTGATGGAGCTTGAAGGTCTGATCTGAGGTCTGAAGGAGCTTGGGGGACTGATGGGGGCCTGATCTGAGGTCTAGGAAGGAATGGAAGTCTGATTTGAGGTCTGATGGAGCTTGGTGGTCTGATCTGAGGTCTGAAGAAGAATGGGTGAAGATGTGGGTCTGATGGGGGTCTTATCTGAGATTTCTGATGTGAGTTCTAAGAAAGAATGTGGGTCTGATCTGAGGTCTGATGGAGCTTGAGAGTCTAAGGGGGGTCTGATCTGAAGTCTGATAAAAAAATGTTTTTTTTCCTATTTTCCTCCTCTATATTCACTTGACAAAGAGACAAGTACTGTAGCTCTTGCACAAAATGTAATTTTAGTTATCATTCTAATACTAAGTAGACCTGAAAGTGTTAAATTGCATGTCCCCTACCGTTAGCAAACTATGAGTAAAACTGGCACTAGCTGTTGATATGTAGCTTATGATAGTAATTGAACGCATCCTGTGGCCGTGTTTGTCAGAAATGTGGTTAGCAGAGATTATTATAAGATGAAAGCACACATTTGTGTATTTTCAGTGACTTACTATAGATATATGCAGCCAGCATTCCGGGGCAATGAATAGATTGTGGTGATTCATGTTTAATGTAGGTGAGAGGTCATTGAAAGTAAATGTATAAAAAATAGAGATGAGCGAGCACTAAAATGCTCGGGTGCTCGTTATTCGAGTCGAACTTTTCCCGATGCTGGGGTGCTCGTTTCGAATAACGAACCCCATTGAAGTCAATGGGAGACTCGAGCATTTTTGCAGGGGACCAAGGCTCTGCCTAGGGAAGGCTGGGTGAAAACCTGGAAACCTCAGAAAATGATGGAAACACCACGGAAATGGACAGGAAACAGCAGGGTCAGCATGCATGGATGCCTCTGAGGCTGCCTAATCCCACCATTACCCCAAATTCTCCTACTGGGGCATGTGTGGTATCGATTCTTCTTAGTTTAATACCGTATACGTCCCCTATCTTGGGACCCTATATTTCATGGATTTTTCGACCATGGAAAACGGAAAAAGAGCTTGCTCTGGCCAGGGGAGTGTCTTTCCTACTGCAGCTAAGGGGACGTGTCCATGCTCTGCCTATCACAGGTCAGGAGGCAATTAAAAGAAGAACAAAAAAAAACATCAGTACAATATCTAATACGTCCCCTATCCGGGTAAATTGTTTGGAGAGAGGGCCTGTAGGTGGGGGGCAGGCTGGGGGGAAGGAGGTTGAGCTGGAAGAGCCAGAGGAGTGCCCCCTGGGCTAGCGTGTGTGGTGGTGACAACAGCCGGAATGGATTTGGAAAAACTGTAGCATCAACCGGTACGGTATCGATTCTTCTCAGTTTAATACCGTATACGTCCCCTATCTTGGGACCCTATATTTCATGGATTTTTCGACCACGGAAAAGGAAAAAGAGCTTGCTCTGGCCAGGGGAGTGTCTTTCCAACTGCAGCTAAGGGGACGTGTCCATGCTCTGCCTATCACAGGTCAGGAGGCAATTAAAAGAAGAACCAAAAAAACATCAGTACAATATCTAATATGTCCCCTATCCGGGTAAATTGTTTGGAGAGAGGGCCTGTAGGTGGGGGGCAGGCTGGGGGGAAGGAGGTTTAGCTGGAAGAGCCAGAGGAGTGCCCCCTGGGCTAGCGTGTGTGGTGGTGACAACAGCCGGATGGATTTGGAAAAACTCTAGCATCAACCGGTACGGTATCGATTCTTCTCAGTTTAATACCGTATACGTCCCCTATCTTGGGACCTTATATTTCATGGATTTTTCGACCACGGAAAATGGAAAAAGAGCTTGCTCTGGCCAGGGGAGTGTCTTTCCTACTGCAGCTAAGGGGACGTGTCCATGCTCTGCCTATCACAGGTCAGGAGGCAATTAAAAGAAGAACCAAAAAAACATCAGTACAATATCTAATACGTCCCCTATCCGGGTAAATTGTTTGGAGAGAGGGCCTGTAGGTGGGGGGCAGGCTGGGGGGAAGGAGGTTTAGCTGGAAGAGCCAGAGGAGTGCCCCCTGGGCTAGCGTGTGTGGTAGTGACAACAGCCGGATGGATTTGGAAAAACTGTAGCATCAACCGATTCTTCTCAGTTTAATACCGTATACGTCCCCTATCTTGGCACCTTACATTTCATGGATTTTTCGACCACGGAAAACGGAAAAAGAGCTTGCTCTGGCCAGGGGAGTGTCTTTCCTACTGCAGCTAAGGGGACGTGTCCATGCTCTGCCTATCACAGGTCAGGAGGCAATTAAAAGAGGAACAAATAAAAATCAGTATAATATCTAATACGTCCCCTATCCGGGTAAATTGTTTGGAGAGAGGGCCTGTAGGTGGGGGGCAGGCTGGGGGGAAGGAGGTTGAGCTAGAAGAGCCAGAGGAGTGCCCCCTGGGCTAGCGTGTGTGGTGGTGACAACAGCCGGAATGGATTTGGAAAAACTGTAGCATCAACCGGTACGGTATGTATTCTTCTGAGTTTAATACCGTATACGGCACCTATCCGGAAGAATAGTTTGGAGAGAGAGAAAGAGAGGAAAAAGACGTGCAGTATGGAGCAATTACACGGAAACTATTAGATTAGGCAGACGTGGTCTGCTTAATTGCAACCCAGACAAATGAGAGAAAGAGAGGAAAATGACGTATTTTTAAAAGTGACGTTCAGTATAGATCAGGGGTGCACAACGTTTTCTGGGTGGAGGCCACATTCTCCGACTGAAACAACGTCAAGGGCCGAAAATAAAATTTAAAGGGGTATTACCAACTGAAATACTGTATTTATGGCAGATTGAACACACAGTGTATACCATTAATGTCAAGTTACAGTTCCAGGAGTCCCATCTAATGGGAGAAATACATGAAAAATGCATGTGAGCAGCCTTAAAACATGGACATACATGTCTGTTACCAGATGGATGGGGCCACACAGAATGGTATCAAGGGCCACATGTGGCCCACGGGCCGCAGGTTGTGCACCCCTGGTATAGATCAAGTGTGGTATGTGTTCTATGTATACTACTCAGTTTAATACCGTATATGGCAGCTATCCGGAAAAATAGTTTGGAGAGAGAGAAAGATAGGAAAAAGACATAAATTGTTTGGAGAGAGGGCCTGTAGGTGGACCTCCGGAAAAATTGTTTGGACAGAGGGCCTGTAGGTGGACCTCCGGAAAAATTGTTTGAAGAGAGGGCCTGTAGGTGGACCTCCGGAAAAATTGTTTGGACAGAGGGCCTGTAGGTGGACCTCCGGAAAAATTGTTTGGACAGAGGGCCTGTAGGTGGACCTCCGGAAAAATTGTTTGGACAGAGGGCCTGTAGGTGGACCTCCGGAAAAATTGTTTGAAGAGAGGGCCTGTAGGGGGCCCTCCTGAAAAATTGTGGCAAATGAGTGCCAGTTGGACCTCTAAAAAAAGGCGTTTTTTTAGTCAGCGTTAGGCAAAAACGACATGGAGTAGGAGGAGTAGAGAAGAGGAATCGGATACATAAGTAATGTTAATCTTTAGCTGCTTTCCCCCGGAGGAGATTTGAATTCCGGTGAAATCCAGGCTTTGTTCATTTTAATAAGCGTCAGCCTGTCAGAGCTGTCAGTTGACAGGCGTGTACGCTTATCGGTGATGACGCCACCAGCTGCACTGAATACCCGCTCTGACAGCACGCTAGCGGCAGGGCAGGCCAGCACCTCCAAGGCGTACAGCACCAGTTCAGGCCACGTGTCCAGCTTTGAAACCCAGTAGTTGTATGGAGCAGAGTGATCGCTATGGACGTTGGTATGGTCAGCTAGGTACTCCCTCACCATCTTTCTGTACAGCTCCCCCCTACTCTGCCTAGACTGGGGACAGGTGACAGTGTCTTGCTGGGGTGACATAAAAGTGGCAAAGGCCTTGGAGAGCGTTCCCCTGCCAGTGCTGGACAAGCTGCCTGCTCGCTTCCTCTCCCCCGCTACTTGGCTCACAGAACCATGCCCTCTGCCGCTAGCGGCGTCAGATGGGAAGAATTGTTTCAGCTTGTGCACCAGGGCCTGTTGATATCTATTCACTCTCATACTCCTTTCCTCTGCAGGGATGAGAGTGGAAAGGTTCTGCTTGTTCCCGTGGGTCCTGGAGAGTGAACAACCAGTAATCGGTGTTTGAAAAAATTCTTCTAACGCGAGGGTCACGGGATAGGCAGCCTAACATGAAGTCTGCCATGTGCGCCAGAGTCCCAACACGCAAGAATTCCCTCTCCTCACTGGCCTGACTCTCCATTTCCTCCTCCTCCTCCAAGTCCTCCTCTTCAGCCCATACACGCTCAAGAGTTAAGGACTGAGCACTGGTACCCTCTACTGTCTCGCCGACATTCTCCTCCTCTTCCTCCTCATCCTCATCCCCCTCCTCCGATACGCGCTGAGAAACAGACCGGAGGGTGCTCTGGCTATCAAGCGACGTATCTTCCTCCACTGTCTCTTGTGACAAGCGCAAAGCATCCGACTTGATGCTGAGCAGTGAGTTTTTCAACAGGCAAAGCAGCAGGATGGTGAGGCTGATAATGGCAGCATCGCCGCTGACCATCTGTGTTGACTCCTCAAAGTTGCTCAACACCTGGCAGATATCAGACATCCACGTCCACTCCTCATTGTAGACTTGAGGAATCTGACTGACCTGACTACCAGTTCTGGTGGAAGTTGACATCTGGCAGTCTACAATCGCTCTGCGCTGCTGGTAAACTCTGGATAACATGTTTAATGTCGAATTTCATCTCGTGGGCACGTCGCACAACAGTCGGTGAGCGGGCAGTTGTAGGCGGCGCTGCGCTGCCTTGAGAGTGGCAGCATCTGTGGTCGACTTGCAGAAATGCGCACAGATGCGGCGCACCTTGGTGAGCAAATCAGACAGATTGGGGTATGTCTTGAGGAACCGCTGAACTATGAGATTGAACACGTGGGCCAGGCATGGCACATGTGTCAGTCTTCCGAGTTGCAGAGCCGCCACCAGGTTACGCCCGTTGTCACACACAACCATGCCTGGCTTAAGGTTCAGCTGTGCCAGCCACACATCGGTCTGTGCCATGATGCCCTGTAACAGCTCTTGGGCGGTGTGCCTTTTGTCACCTAAGCTCAGCAGTTTGAGCACCGCCTGCTGGCGCTTACCCACGGCACTGCTGCTGCGCCTAGAGCTACCGACTGAAGGCACCGTGCCAACGGATGGTAATTCGGTGGAGGAGGAGGAGGGGTCGGAGGAGGAGGAGGCATAGTACGTCTGAGAGACCGTGACCGAGGTAGGCCCCGCAATCCTCGGTGTGGGCAGTACATGAGCGGCCCCAGGGTCATTCTCGGTCCCAGCCTCCACCAAGTTAACCCAATGTGCCGTCAGTGAGATATAGTGTCCCTGCCCGGCAGCACTTGTCCACATGTCCATGGTTAGGTGGACCTTCTCAGAAACAGCGTTGGTCAGGGCACAGATGATGTTCTGTGACACATGCTGGTGTAGGGCTGGGACGGCACATCGGGAAAAATAGTGGCGGCTGGGACCGACTACCGAGGGGCAGCCACCGCCATGAGATTGCGAAAGGCCTCGGTCTCTACCAGCCTATAGGGCAGCATCTCCAGGCTAAGCAATTTGTAGATGTGGACGTTGAGGGCTTGGGCATGTGGGTGGGTGGAACTGTATTTCCTCTTGCGCTCCAGCGTCTGCTGTAAAGACAGCTGAACGCTGCGCTGGGACACATTGGTGGACACTGTGGAGGATCGTGGAGGCGAAGGTGTGGTTTTCCGGTGGGAGGCGCTCGTGCCGGGGTTCTGGGCAGGGGGTTGACTAGCAGAGGCAGCGAGTGACGCAGGGGGTTGACTAGCAGAGGCAGCGAGTGACACAGGGGAAGGAGCAGTGGTGGGACCCGCAGGAGGTGGTGAACGGCCTTGGTTCCATTGAGTGGGGTGTTTAGCACTCATATGCCTGCGCATGCTGGTGGTGGTTAGGCTAGTAGTGGTGGCACCCCTGCTGATCCTGGTGTGGCACAGGTTGCACACCACAGTCCGTCGGTCATCCTCACTTTCTTTAAAGAACCTCCAGACTTGCGAACATCTAGGCCTCGTCACGGGAGCTTCACTACGTGAAACAGTTGCTGCTGATGCACCAGCTCTGGCCCTACTTCTCCCTCTGGCCACACCACTGCCTCTTACAACCTGTTCTGGTGCAGCACTCGCCTCCGCCTCAGAAGCACTGTCTTCACTCGGCATATCAACCCAGCTTGGGTCAGTCACATCGTCATCCTCCGATTCCTCAGTCTGCTCCCCCCTCGGAATTCCTCCCCTGACAACAACTTCACCACTGTCTGACAACCGTGTCTCCTCATCGTCCGACACCTCTTTACAAACTTCTTCCACTAACTCAACATTGTCATCATCATCATCATCACCCATAGACTGCGACAGTTAGAAAACTTGGGCATCGGGAACGAGGTCAGCAGCAACCTGAGAAGTGGTTTGTGACTCTGGGAAAGGTCCAGAAAACAGTTCCTGAGAGTATGCCGGATCGCATTCCAAATTTTCCTGGGAGGGGGCAGACTGGGGGGAAGGAGGTTGAGGTGGAGGAGCCAGAGGAGTGCTCCCTTGGGTAACGTGGGTGGACTGCGTGGAAGACTGACTGGTGGACAAATTACTTTTTATCCACAATCCACGAGATCAGCTGTTCGCACTGTTGTGGTTTCAACAGTCCTCTACCACGTGTCCCTGTAAGTTGAGACATGAAGCTAGGGAGTGTAGTTCTGCGGCGTTCCACAGCTCCCTCATCAGCAGGTACTGTCTCACCCTGCCCAGGACCATGGCCTCTGCCCCCTGCAGTAATTGAATGCCCACGCCCACGCTCTCGTCCTCGACCCTTAGCCCTGGGGTTCAACATTTTCTGTATATAAGTGTATTATATAAAAAAAATAAAATAAACGGGGCTGGTGTACTGAAACCCACAAACTTGTTCAGTCTGGTTTAATTAAGTGACGTACAGAAAGTGTCACCTGGACAGAAAATACGGATTGGAGTGACTGTGTTGAACTGTGACACACAGAAAGGTTACACGCAGCTGTGTGAAATGGATTTGTATCACTGAGCTAAAACAAGAAATACAACAAATTTTTTTTATATATTTTATTTTCTATATTTTTTTTGTAGTTTTGTTTTTATGGCAACGTGACGTGCAGGAACTATCGGAGACCTAACTCACAGCCTGTTAACGGTGGCTATTTAGACTGCGACCCAGACAAATGTCGCACAGAGATTTTTGGGATCAAGCTATATACATGACAGGCAGCAAATGACTTGGTTGTATTCAGTGACGTACAGAAAGTGTCACCTGGACAGAAAATACGGATTGGAGTGACTGTGCTGAACTGTGACACACAGAAAGGTTACACGCAGCTGTGTGAAATGGATTTGTATCACTGAGCTAAAACAACAAATACAACTAATTTTTTTTATATATTTTGTTTTCTATATTTTTTTTGTAGTTCTGTTTTTTTGGGAACGTGACATGCAGGAACTATCGGAGACCTAACTCACACCCTGTTAACGGTGGCTATTTAGACTGCGACCCAGACAAATGTCGCACAGAGATTTTTGGGATCAAGCTATATACGTGACGGGCAGCAAAAGACTTGGTTGTATTCAGTGACGTACAGAAAGTGTCACCTGGACAGAAAATAGTGAGTGTACTGAACTGTGACACACAGAATGGTTCCACACTGCTGTGTGCAATGGATTTGTATCACTGAGATATAACATAAAAAAAGGGGGTTATATATGGCGATAGCTGCACTACTAGTGCCAGCCAGCCAGCCAAGCCAGGAGACAAAAAAAAAAGGTCTTCTAGCCCTTAGAAGGGCTGTTGGGTTCTTTGTGGGTGATTCCTGCCTAACAGAGAACTAAATGCAGGCCCTAACACTGTCCCTGAAACGCAGCAGCTCTATCCCTAACGACATCCAGACGGCATCTGAGCCGAGCACCGCGGCCAGTCAGTAGTATATTCCAGGGTCACCTGATCAGGCCAGCCAACCCCTGCTATCGACATGTAAGGGCCCCACGTGATGCTGGGTGTACCGCAGAGTCTCCTGGCTTGTGATTGGCTGTGTTTATAGGCGCCAAAAAAGCACGATGCAGAAGTTGCCATTTCCTCGAGCATGGCAAGATACTCGTCCGAGCAGCGAACACTTACGAGTACCCTAATACTCGAACGAGCACCAAGCTCGGACGAGTATGCTCGCTCATCTCTAATAAAAAAACATTAAACAGGCTGCAAACAGTATCTCCCTGAATGCATTCACTTTTGTGTGTGCTTTGTGGTTCAGACTCATTGGCTAGTATGTTTTCTTCTTCATTACAGTTCCACACATGAATGAAGAAAAGCACCATGATTTAACCCTTTCAAAACACAGGGATTGTCTTACTTCAGCAAATTGCATTTATCATGTAGACAAAAGTAATAAATACCATTCACTTACTAATATATTGCGATTGTCCATATTGTCTCCTTTGCTGGATTGATTCATTTTTCATTGCATTATACACTGCTAATTTACAAGGTCTACAGCCACTGCTGCAATACATGTCTGTGAGCTTCCACGTCCCCGGCCACCATGGAGGCCAGTGCTTTTTCCTATAATGTGCAAGCATGGCAACTGCTGCTGGATTACAGGGGGGTCACAGCCCCAGAATACAAGCAGTGTATAACGTGATGTAAAAATGAATGAAGCCAGCAAAGGAGGCAATATGGATAATCACAATACATTAGTAAGTGCCTTGTATTAACTCTGTTTACAGGATAAATGCCATTTGCTGAAGTGAGACAAACCCTTTAACCCCTTTAGCTACAATGACGTACCTGTACATCACTGTGGCTGAGGGAATGCCCCGGACATAACCTCTTCTCCTCCCACTCAACCCCTCTGACATTTCATGCTCCGATGTTCTTCCTTAGCCTACGCTGTAAAGCGTAGGGCAAGGGCTGTTTTGTTTACATTTTTACACTGCTAAGCGGAGATGTCACCGGCACTGATGGGTGGCTGTACAGGCTACGGCAGCACTAAAGCCTGTCCATTAGTGCTGGTGACGTCACCGGGCTCACTGCTAGCCGGAAGTCCCCTCATAGTACCCCCAGTGGTAATAAGGCTCCCTACAGTGCCCTTAGTACTAATAAGGCCCCCCTATAGAGCACCCCTAATAGATATAAGACCAATCTATAAGGTACTCCTAGAGAGCCCTCAGTAGTAGTAATGCCTACCACCACTGCCCACAGTATTTATAATTCCCCCTGCAGTGCCCCCTGTAATTATACCTCCTGCCGTACCCTCTGTAGTTATAATCTTCTCTGTAGTGCCCCCATAAGTTATAATGCCTGTCCTCTCCCTCCAGTCTTCTATACTATGCAGTCCCATGTAAATAACATCACTCCTCTCCCTCCAGTCTTTTATACCATGCAGTCCCATGTTAATAACACCAGTCCTCTCCCAACAGTCTTCTATACAATACAGTCCCATGTAAATAATATCACTCCTTTCCCTCCAGTCTTCTATACAATACAGTCCCATGTCAATAACCTCTATTCCTTACAGTCTTCTATAACATACAGTCCCATGTAAATAACTTAAACCCCCTCCTTCAGCCCCTCCAACACCTAGTCCCATGTAAATAACATTACTCCTTACCCTCCAGTCTTCTATAATATCCAGTCCCATGTAAATAACACCAGTCATCTCCCCACAATCTTCTGTAACATACAGTCCCATGTAAATAACACTAGTCATCTCCCCCCAATCTTCTGTAACATACAGTCCCATGTAACTCACACCCCTCCCCTCCCTTTAGCCTCTCTAACATATAGTCCCAGTTAAATAACATATTTCCATCCCACTAAGCAGGGAGGAGGTATAATAGGGAGAACCATATCTCCCAGCATTTCTCTGTCACTTACATTCATTCCATGGCCTCACAGGTCTCCACTGCTGAGCACTGCCTTTTTCTACACTGGTCACATGACAGTGACCTCATCACAGGTCCTATCACCACTTCCAGTGTTGAACAGATCACATTACTATGATGTCATCGCAGGTCCTTCAGCTGTGGAGTATAGCCAGAACAGGCAGCAGATTCACAGTAAGTCCTGATCAGGCCCACCACCCCTTCCCTAAGGTGACAGGTTACTCTGGCAGAGGAAAGGAGGGAAAAAAATAATAAAATAAATAAATAAAACACCTTAGCTGGCACTGGGCAGGGTCCCCTCCCTCCTTGTGCCCCTGTACAGTTGTTGGAACTGTTGGTTTTTTTTCAATTTCACAAAGAATTGTTTTCCCTTTTTCCAATACAAGTCATGGTAAATTAAATAGTGCCATTAAAAATGCAACCCTTATCCTGCAAAAAATAAGCCCTCATATGGCTGTATGAATGGAAAATTTTAAAAGCTATGATTCTTGGAATTTGGGGAGGAAATAATGAAAATGCAAAACTGAAAATCTCATGACACATTGTACTTCATGGTAGTGGTGAATTTGAGCCGATATGTTTTTATTTACAAAAAAATTTGAGCCGATATGTTTTTATTTACAAAAAAAAATCCTAAATTTACAGAAAATTTTGACAAATGTGCTACTTTGAATTTTGCTGCTTTTAAGACCGATAGTGATACCCCATAAAATAGCTATTAACTAATATTCACTATATGTCTTCTTTATTTTGTAAATTTTCATTTTGTAAATGTCATTTTTTATGATTTTATATCATAGAAGGCTATGAATTTGAAAAGCAATTTTTTAAATTTTCATGACAATTTCCAAAGCCAACTTTTTGAAGGACCAATTCAGTTCTGAAGTCATTTTGAAGGGCTTACATCCATAGAAACCACCCATAAATGACCCCATTTTAGAAATAACATCCCACAAGTTATTCAAAACTGAATTGAGAATAGTTGTTAACCCTTTTGGTGATCCACAGGAATTAACACAAAATGGAGGTGACATTTTAAAATGTCACTTTTTTTTTGCAGAATTTCCATTTTAATCCAGTGTTTCCTGTAACACAGCAAAGTTTAACAGAAAAAATAAACCTTATAATTATTTCCATAGAGTGGCATAGAGCTTTTGAATGTGTCATATCACATTTGAAGAGACTAGAGTAGAAATCCCCAAAAAGTGATCTTATTTTGGAAACTACACCCCCAGGGTGCAGTGAGGGGTGCTGTAAAAATGACATTTTTTTAATAAGAAAATGTAGCTTGATGTCAAAATTTTAAGAAACAGGAGAAAATTCACCTCAAAATTTGTTACTCATTTTCTTCTGAATACGGTAACACCCCTGGTCACAAACTGCTGTATGGAAAGATGGGAAGGAACGCCAAATGGTGTTTGGAGGGCTACAGTACCTAGTCTAGCACTTAGAAACTTAAATAGTAGAATGCTGGTGTAATAGTTATCCAAATAGAGATGGTAATACTGATCCAGCAGTGGGTGCACTAAGCCCCACACTATTTTCACTAACACCTAGGAAAGGGAGTGGTACAAAATGTCTGCACTCCAATGCTTTTAAATTGTGGCTTTTCTTTATTTTGTACAAGTCCCATATGCAGCATGAGCCCCCCCCCACCCCCCCCACCCAAAAAAAAAATGGCATCATCATTGAGCAAATGACAATGTGGATTCTGGGCAATAAATTCTTCGGTATATAAATTAGTTTGGGCACCATAAAATTTACAAAATCCTCACAGAAAAAGAAAAAAAAAACAATTTCTGTTCAGCCTTCACTGTCAACCTGTATCCTGAACTGCTCACATACTCAAGAATCTGAGGCTGAGAATCCTATGGGATCACATTGGTGGGCTGCCTCAGCTGTTGTCCTGTCACTAGAAGAGAAGGAGGAGGAAGAGGAATGTGGCATCTTATTCTCCCTAACTGGCCATATCATTATCAGAGACAATGATGGCGTATGCCTCCTCAGCTGGGAAGAATTGGCCAATTTTATTTTTATAGGGGTGTGATTCAATATATGTAAAGTGTGTGTATTTTATTTGTTATTGAGATATTTTTGTTTTTTTATTATTGAGATGTGTATGTAGTGATTTTACGTGTGAAGGGGCTGTCAAGAGTGATTGGTGCTGTCCATTTCAGCACCATTCACCCCAATCGGGCTTTAATAGCTTTTGCAGTGATCGAGCTGCCATTGGCCGATCTACATTGACTGGCCAATCGCAGCAATCAGGGCTGCAAGGGGCAGGTAAACCTTACTGGCCCCTTAGCTAAGATGTCTGTCTAGAAAAGCAGCCATCTTAACCCATCCACATTGTGACTAGACACAGTGGTTCTTTGTTGTGCCATACATATCAGTTGTGGATCCAAAACTCCCTGCTGTCTATGCCACATGTGTACGGTGAAAGTCCAGGATAGGTTACTGGAGTATGGGAAACTACAAACTACATTCATTTGCCTTTTATCTTCCTTCTTTAATGGGTACTCTTTATTTGGAAAACTTTACCCCAAAAACTCTCTTATGTTGCTTGTGCCCAGCCCAGGGATTACATATTTCCATTATTCTATAGACTCTGGGGGTTTCCTTAACCTATAACATCAAGAACAGCTCAAGGGGCAGTGTGGATGGCATCAGGCCCCTATTTCCTGCCAAGAAAGATAGATTTATGAGCTGATGTTATGGAGTTGACAGACATTGATATATGCACTGACCATCGAGATAGTTTTTTGTTTTTTTTTCTCCGCAGTGCAAAGACAAGATTCCGCTTAGGTTCAAATAATTCAGTTTTTATGTTCTTCATGTGTTTGTGTAAGTTTCCTCCAGGTACTCCAGTTTGGAATATGTTGGTGTTATATAAGTGAGTAAAATAAACAAATCAATATTACAGAAATGGTAAAAAAGGCCAAAAAATTTCCAATTACTGGAGTTTTCCAATTTTTTTCAAGAGGACACACATGTCATATGCATAAACTCAAAAATTCAATTATCAGTTAAAGTATGTTCATACCTGGTATGCCAAGGTTTTTTGTGTGGCAGATGCACAGCCTTGTACAGTACCAGCAAAGTGGTTGATGAATAAAAAACATCAATTCTGCCTTAGTGTCTATTTGCTCACTATGAGATTTAGATAAAATAATTTCTCAGTAAGGTATACAAAGGTATACACTTTTTATTTCATAATATTAACGTTTTATGAGAAGGAAACAACTTATTTATTAGTCCAATTTGGAGACTTGACTATGTGATCGCTTGATCATTTACATATTACACTGCACTGTTTCGGCTGATGTAGATGCTGCAGTTTCTATTATTGTCACAGATTTGGTTGTTGCAGATTGGTAACTGTAAGCTAAAACTGACACCTGATGCATATTGTAGTGCAGTGGTGCTTGAAAGTTAGTAGGAATAGTGGTGCAGCTTTATGCTTTTTGCTGTGTTTTTCCTGATGTAGTGGTGATGCAGCTTTATGCTTTTTGCTGTTTTCCCAATGTAGTAGTGGTGCAGCTTTATACTTTTTACAGTTTTTTTCCCAATGTAGTAGTGGTGAAGCTTTTTGCTGTGTTTTTTCTTGATATAGGAGTAGTGTAGCTTTACGTTTTTTGTGGTGTTATTTCCTGATGTAGGAGTAGTGCAGCCTAGCTATGATTTTTTGCTGTGTTTTAGTGTGGTAGTTGTGGGGCAGCTTTTTGCAGGGGCGGACACAGACATCAGAGGCCCCTGTCCAAGGAATGTACCTGGGCCCCCCGACCTCCCTTGGACATAACCCTTTCTCCCCCCATTCAGCCCCTCTGACATTTCATACTCCGACGCTCTCCCTTGCCCTGGGCTGTTTTGTTTATATTTTTACACTGCTAAGTGGAGACGTCACTGGCACTGATGGGCGGCTTTACAGGCTAGGGTAGTAAGGCTCTCTACAGTACCCTCAGTAATAATAAGGCCCTTCTATAGGGCACCCCTAATAGAAATAAGGCCAATCTATAAGGCACTTCTATAGAGCCCTCAGTAGTAATGCCTGCCACTACTGCCCACAGTATTTACAATGTTACCTGCAGTACCCCCTGTAATTATAATGCCTCCTTCCGTACCCCCTAGAGTTATAATATTCTCCGTAGTGCCCCCATAAATTATAATGCTTGTCCTCTCCCTCCAGTCTTCTATACTGTGCAGTCCCAAGTAAATAACACCAATCCTCTCCCTCCAGTCTTTTATACCATGCAGTCCCATATCAATAATACCAGTCCTCTCCCACCAGTCTTCTATATGATAAAGTCCCATGTAAATAACTTAAAACCCCTCCTTCAGCTCCCTCCAACACATAGTCCCATGTAAATAACATCACTCCTTACCCTCTTGTCTTCTATAATATCCAGTCCCATGTAAATAACACCAGTCATCTCCCACCAGTCTTCTATAAAAACCAGTCCCATGTAAAAAACACCAGTCATCTCCCACCAGTCTTCTATAATATGCAGTCCCATGTAAATAACACGCCTACCCTCCTCACCTCTAACATACAGTCCCAGTTAAATTACATATTTCCCTATTACTAAGCAGGGAGGAGGTATAATAGGGAGAACCACATCTCCCAGCATTTCTCTACTACTTACATGGCATCACAGGTCTCCACTGCTGAGCGCTGCCTTTTTCTACACTGGTCACATGACAGTGACCTCATCACAGGTCCTACCACTACTTCCAGTGTTGAAAAGATCTCTCTGGGCCCCTGTGCAGCTGAACATGCTGCACAGGCAGTATGTCCGCCCCTGGCTTTTTGCTATGTTTTTTCCTGACGTAGTAGTGGTGCAGAGTTATACTTTATGCTGTGTTTTTCCTGATGTAGTAGTGGAAAAGCTTTTTGCTGTGTTTTTTTCCTGATGTAGGTATGATTTTTTATTTTTTTTTTTACTGAGTTTTTAGTGAGGTAGTAGTGGGCCAGCTTTATGCCTTTTGCTATGTTTTTTCCTGATGTAGTAGTGGTATAGATTTATACATTATGCTGTGTTTTTCATCATGTAGTAGTGGGGCAGCTTTATACTTTATGCTGTGTTTTTCCTGATGTAGTAGTGGTGAAGTGTAATACTTTTTGTTGTGTTTTTTTTTTTTTTTTACTGATGTAGTAGTGGTGTAGCTATATCCGTTTGCAGAACTACTACAACCAAACATAAAGTGGTCTTATGTTAGCCAACCTGCATAGTGATCTGTAATGATTTAGGTACTTTTAGCATATCAAACTATACTAATAAAAAAATAAAATAGAAAATTGATACCATAAATACATTTCTCAAGCCTAGAAGGGTCAAAACCATAAAGGTCCTCTCATGTAGGCCCTCACCAGAGATAATAAGGGCTTTCAAATGAGTTTATTTTGTATTTATCCTTTAAAAATGTGTGTACCAAAACCAACTATATACGTATCCTTGTGCAACTGTGAGAAAAATAATCTTTTCACTAGCATTGCCCATTGCACATGTCAAAAATGCACTTGGAGCTCACTTGGACACGCTGTACACTTTCTTATTTATTTACATAGTCGCCATATGAGAATAATTTCCTTCATGTGATTAATGGTATAGAAAAACTGTCCAAGAACTGACTTCTTCGACAGCTATGATTCAGGCAGTAAAAATGCCAATTCACAGTGAGTCACATTTCCAGATGGAAATGAGCACACTTCCTTCGAAGACTCTTGTACCTTTTATTCCATTTTATCAGGAAAGGGCTGAATAGTGTTCACATTTTTCTGTGGTCGGAAGGGAGATGCATCCTTTTTAGGGAGGAAAGAACTACAATGAGTCAATGATGACAACATTAAAATTAGTACCAGCCATATAAATATTTTATCGTTTTTTTCTATATGTTTTCTCTATTTATAACATCAAGTACACACACATAAATATATATTCATAGACAGAACATAGGAGAATGAAATGTTTCTTTTGTGTAACATTGTAACTCATTGAATTCAATACAAGAGTTTACTTTTACCTGTGAAACACTTATAGAAACACACCAAATAAGATACTGTGCTTCACTACAGTATCAGAGTAGCCCTATTACAGTGACTACATTTTGTCGCATTGGAGTATTATGTTATTGCCTTATTATGGTTCCTATACTCAGTGGTCATGGGCTATACAGTACATGCCAGCATCACCACACAGGACTTGTCAGGAGGGGAGTACTGGAGCGGAGGCGCTGGAACAGTGGGGGCATTTAGCAGGCAAATACTGGTAATTTGTTTTATTTTCTACCATTCCTTGCTTGTAGAAAAAAAGTCACCACAGTATGCTTCAAAACAATTCTGAAATTTCCAGACAACTCCTATAAAATAACTATTTTGTATAGTAATTTCCTCTTAGGGTACCTATACTCAGCATTAGCATATTGGAATATTGTCCTATTATGGTACATATACACTCCAAAATCTTGATGCAGCAGCGGCATGCAGGCATCAGGAGCGACGCGGGTGTCAGGGAGTGGGGTAAGTATAACCTGTATGCGGTGCCTGGGCATTTTAGGGGCATTATAGGGGTTGGACAACCCCTTTAACAAAGTTTAAAAACCCCTTTAACACTAAAGCCGAGATATCTTTAAAGGAAAACTAAACTTTCTGACATGTTCCACTAAAAAATTCCATGTTTCACTCTCATACCCTATGTTTATTGAACATTGGTGGGAGGGAATTTATTAAATCAGATGCATCAGTTTTGTGGTCTAAAAAAAGTCACAAGTCATGGCAACATTTTCTGCAATATTTGGTTAGATTTGCGATATTCCGTGATCCTTGCCACTTTTCAGAGTGAGATTAAACTTGGATTATGACTCATTTACTAAGTATTACTTTTGCAAAAGTCGGAAAAAAGTCATAACCTACGACAGGCAAACCTCTGGTCTACTTTTACACATATAGGTATAAACCACATTGCACTCACGCCAGATATATTAATAAGGTGCATCACTTCATAAATTTGGTGCAGGCACGCAAAGCAAAACCAGGCTTAAAACTGACACAAAAACAACCTCAAATTAAAAATGACCCCCTTGGAGTCTACAATTGAATTTTTTCCATAAGGCTCAATTCATCGAACAGAGAACAACAAAAGCATGTCCCTTTGGCTTTCATCATGCCAGAATATGATTACCTTTTTTGCAATAGTGATGCAGACTACTATATACCATACAAAGGTATACTCTATACTACATGGTATCTGTTTTTGTTTTTTGTTTTTTACAATGACTATTGAAGAAATACAATTTTTATTGTACACCTATACAGTGAAAACATTGCAGCTGTCCATCGGAGGTATACCTATAGAGATCCTTCCAACATTTAACTGTGGAGTAGTCTCTAATCATGTGAACAGAGACTTATCTGTTCTTTTTCTTGTATCTTGTATCTCAGATTATCACAGACAGCAGCCATCAGAATTAGGCACAATTTTGCTTCTTGAGTCTGTGGGAATCAGCCGCTTAGACTTCATGTATGACTGCAAGGGCTGTACCAGACATGCTGTCATGCTGTGAAGTTACTGACGATGAATAGACATCTCCTTGTCACATAGCTATAATGAAGATGACAGTTCAGCTTCCCTGACTGTATACGAATGGTGTCTTTAGTTTATTTAGGAATGTAGAGTGGGGAGGATAATTACGCTGTCCTCTCAGCTGGTACAGATGGCACTGGTTCTAGATGCCCATGTGATGCTGTACTGAGGCATCATGGGACTGATAGTATAGCACAGGGGAAGAGAAAAGCCAGGTGACATCTAAAATTCTATTTTTTATGATGCATATAAACCAAATGTTAAACAGTACACTCATACTAGAGATAAACAAACTTCTTCAAATTTGTTTTGTGTCTGATTCATAGAATCTGTCAAAAAATTTGGTATATGGAACTCTAAGGTCCCCTAGGATTTTTTATATCTTCTTGTTCTCTCTTTTTGTGCCTGCATTTATGAGAAAAATAAAGCGTGAATAAATGTAAATGAGCCTGTAGGTGCAACGGGGGCATTGCGATTACACCTAGAGGCTCTGCAACTGCTACACCCTCTCCACTTTGATTGACCAGACCATATATTATGATGCTTTCCCTGCCTGACTCTGTCAATTAAAGTGGAGAGGGAGTGGCAGTTGAAGAGAAAGCAGAGCCTCTAGGTGTAACAACAACTCAACTTAATTTTTCTCAGCAATGTGGACACATATGAACATGGGACCAACACATCTGCCAAGTGCACATGCAACAGCTCAGCCAGGTAAAAATCTGCTGACAGATGCCCTTCAAGCTCCTAAATGCAATGACAGGAAAAACAAATAATGTCGGAGTGACACTGACATACATAGCTATGGGTAAACACACAGTTGACGGTGTTAACAGACTGTTTAAAAACACATGCCATCTCATGTGTTATGCTTTTTAATATTAGAAACCTTCCACAGATTGTCCCTTATAGGGCCCAGATGATGTTTAACTATTAGTTTACTAACCATAATAGAAGTATATCTGGGCCTGTTTGTTTTTGGGAGGTTTTGTTATGTTGCCTCTGCTCCTTTTTGACAGCTCTGCAGCCACCATATTCGTCCTCTAATGTCCTCTCCTCCTCAGCATCCTGATCCAGCTTCCGGGTCCTGTCCAACAAAAAATCATTGTCGGAGTCTACGCCCACCCTGCCACATTTATCAGACTGTGAAATGTCATTGTGGGCTCTTTGGCCCTCCTCCTGATTCCCTGCTCTGTATTTGTCCTGAGTGCCACTGTCACTACCACTGGTGTGGCTACAAGTGCCACTGCTGCCACTAACAACACAGTTATGCATGGTGTCCCCCACCTCTCCTCATGAAAGTCTAAACGCTGACTCTTCTCACACAAGTCATCAACAGGGAGACTTTTGTATCTCCCATAGTGCATGGTGGGGTTTTGTTGCCTCTTCTAAGGCATGCCAATATCCAGACATTTTATTATGGAGCCTATATAAATGTATATTCACAGGTGTGGTAGCAGAGTGGTGTTTTTCGTGTAATTTAAAGACCGAAGCACAATTAAATGTTTCCCTTTTTACAAACACACTGCATACTAGTGTTGACAATTTTGCAATAACTGAAAGCTATCTTGCATTAATACAATACAATCAATAACAAGGGTATATTGATGCACTGAAATGTGCTGAAAATACCCAATTACACATGGTAAATTGAAACTGTTAGAAAAAATTGTAATTCTTAGTGTTGCAGAAGATGTATGCTATTGGGGTGCTGGCAATAAGCATATGAACTGTAGAAACAAAAGATTTTCAAAAATAAAAGTTGCCTGGCTATCCACATACAGAAAAAAATGCAGCCAGCAACCTTGATCACTCTAGCTGCTGTGAAACTTCAACTCCCATCAAGCTATTTCTACCTTCTGAACAGAAGGACCTGGCTGAAAACTTTCCCATGACTGGCTGCTCAGGCTTTCTGTAAGCCTCTGAGCCAATCAGAGCATGACCACCCCCAGGCTGGCGCCTATCCCGACGTGTGTTTCTCCATTGCATCATCACTGCAGGGCTAAATCATGTACCCACCTGGATATCATTGGCAGCATGAGACGTTCATCACACGTCAGGTCACTTCTGGGTACCCATGTAACACGTCCAGGCTATGTGACCTGTACAAAAACATCTGTAAGATCTGTCATGTGACTTTTTTCATACATACTCATTTTTAGATTCTGTGATAACTATGGTATATTAAAAATTGTTACATTTAGAATTTTTGGCTGTGGGGTGGCCTTTTTTGTAGCTATATTATACAATTTAAGTGGATATTTGATCAGAAGTAGACAGGAGGCTGAACTGCAGGGACATGACTGTAATATACATAAGAAAAAATCTAGTGCCTGACAATGAAATGGGGTGCAGTGGTGGAAAATGTTTGCACTGGAGATCTGCTTTAAGTAACTGTCTGTTTGGTCAAGTTATTTCACCTCACCCTCCATACACATGAATGCTCAGACATGTTGAACTCGGGATTCTTGGGCCCACCGCAGGAAAACATTTTGGAGGCCCAACCCTTTTATCAATAATGTTTAATGTTTTGAATCAAAGACATAGACCCTAGTGGCAAGTGATTATGTACAAAGGCAGCTCCAAATGGGTATTTTCTCCTGGACCTTTGGAGCTCATTACTGCATCAGAGCCTAGGCCCACTGGAGGATCCTCTGTTACTCTGGTGGGCCCTTCCAATTCAGTGTTGTGCTTGGCCAAGCATGCCTATTTACTTCATTTGACTTTAACATGACACAATGATCTTAAAATATTCCTTTTAGTAGCTAGACAATGCACACTTTAAGTTCAATGATGTCCCAACATGACCCAAAAAATCATTATTCCTTTGCCAAATACAATCACCACTCAAATCCATTATCAGCAATTAAACATCAAAATAAACTCTGAAAATGCAGTATTCTCAGGTGAAGAGGCAGTAATATTGACCTATGTGCTTTATTATTTTCTTTATCTTGTGTTAATCTAATTATTCAAATATTTTATTGATCACTTCCTCATCACTAAATAGGTCTATCCCTCCTATGATATGAAGCTGGAACATCAGCACCATTACATAGCCACCAGCTCAGGTCTTGCACTTCTACTCTAGTCTCCGGCTATTTTGCTATAAGTGAGTACAAAAAACAAAAATGGTGGGTGAGTTCACATGTGTTACATTGTCCACAGATCTATAGTGCAAAGGTTTTATGAGTTCTCCTCCCTTTTTTCTGACTAGCCTACATCAGTGTACCTAAAAAAAAAGGTTGTAATAGTGTAGTAGACTACGCTATTCCATAAAGCAGTATCCAGCACCCCTAAATACAGACTCTGAACTGACCCCAAAATAAATACATACACCAGAAACCCTAAATACATACAGACCCCGTACCAGATGCCTTATCTTCTTCCTGACATGTGACTTGCATTTACGCCAAATGTAGCAGAGATATGGGCTCAAAAGTTTAATACAAGTTTATTAATATTTTTTGAAAATGTTAAAAAAGACAAATGTTGAACTCCCCCTTTTTTCATTTATTAAATATAAATATCCAAGCAATAAAAAAATAAACATAATTTGTATTGCTGCTTCTGGAAAAATCTGAGCTGTTAAAATTGCATGGTGAATGTGGTAAATAAAATGTACACTGGGGCTGCACCAGTTATCTAAGTCTTGATACATTTTTTGATACTTTGATACCCATTTCGGTTTGATACTAGGAATGGCATTTTTTCGATACTAGCATAATTTCCTATCAGAGAATATGGAGCATGTAAAGCACAGCGCACGCAGTGTTCTCATCGGCAGCTGCACAGTGGAGAAGGAGGCAGACCATCCACGGTGACACGACCAGCCACTGCCACCCAATGTTGCTGTGTCAAGGAGGGGGGGAGAACTGGACGGCAGGGGAGAGATACACTCACAGCGGTCCACAGATTTTGCAGTGCTGCATGCCTATAGGATAAAGGACCTACGATGATGTCATCACCATGTGACTAGTAACTTCTACTTTTTACTGGTCACATGGCAATGACATCCACACAGGTCCTTTATCCTACAACATCCAGTAGGATCCTGCTGTGGGAGAAAATTTAGCTGTTTTTACAGATATCTGCTTCATGCTGTATGCCTGTATTAATGTGAGGTACATGGTCTTATTACTTTAGTACCTCCATGTACCTCACATTAACATACCTCCCAATTGTCCCAGATCTGATTGGACAGTACCATTTCAGTGAATGCCCCACAGTCCTGGAACGGCTGAGGTATGTCCCGCTGTCAGCTGTCTCCATAGGACATAGAGAGCTGATTGTAATGGTGAAGCACGGAGCTGACCGTTCCCTGCTTCACGATTCCTCTCAGCTGATGGAGCTCCATGGCAGCAGCACAATACCCTCACACATCATGCTGCTGGACTGTGTAGGAGGAGCGGGGCAGGGTAGGAGTCAGCCTGTGATCCTCCTCCTCCTACATAACAGCCCGATGTGTGACAATATCCTTCTGCTGTGGGAAGCTGTAATCATTGGAGGAACTAGGTGAGTATTTACTGTTTGTTTGTTTGTTTTTTTCCTTCCTCATATCTGGGCATATATCTTGCATAACTACTGTGAAGGGACATATTTGCACATAGCAACTGTGAAGGGGGCATGTCTGGGCATGGCAACTGTAAAAGGGGCACATCTGGGTAGAGATGAGTGAAGTTTTGAAAAATTTGATTCGTCAGCTTTGCTGAAGTTCCACACGAAATTCAGTTTGTTACAAATTAATTCATCACAAATTGCTATGAATAAGGTATACTTTGCCCCCACACAGTAGTTATGTCCCCTTAGTGCCCCCACACAGTAGTTTTTCCCCTTAGTGCCCCCACACAGTAGCTTACTCTCCCTATTGCACCCACACAGCAATTACAGTATGTCACCTTAGAGTCCCTACACAGTAATCAAGCCCCTTTAGTCATGTGTCTATAGTCTTTAAACAGTATCATTAAATTGTGCTGAGAAGTTAGTGGCCAGTTTAGAGAAAAAATCCATGCAAAAATGACACAAATCACAAACCACATACATGAGACCACTTTTTATAGTTTATATAAAGTACCGTATTTTTCGCCCTATAAGACGCACTTTTTTTCCCCCAAAAGTAGGGGGAAAAATGCTGTGCGTCTTATAGGGCGAATACAAGTGAGCGCTTCCATAAGGAAGCGCTCACTTGTACGTAGGGACCCCCATCAGACCTCAGATCAGCCCACCCAGCCACTGATAAAGACCATACTTACCTGTTCTGCGCTGCCGCTGCCGTCCGGTCCCACGCTCCGCGCTCTTCTCTCTTCCCTGCCGGCACGCACTATGACCTGACGCTGCGGCGTCAGGTCATAGTGCGTGCCGGCAGGGAAGAGAGAGGAGCGCGGAGCGTGGGACCGGACGGCAGCGGCAGCGCAGAACAGGTACGGTAAGTATGGTCTTTATCAGTGGCTGGGTGGGCTGATCTGAGGTCTGATAGGGGCACAAGACGCTAATCTGAGGTCTGATGGGGGCACATTCTGCTGATCTGAGGTCTGATGGGGGCATGATATGAGGTCTGATGGGGGCATGATATGAGGTCTGATGGGGGCACATTCTGCTGATGTGAGGTCTTATGGGGGCACATTCTGCTGATTTGAGGTATGATGGGGGCACATTCTGCTGATCTGAGGTATGATGGGGGCACATTCTGCTGATCTGAGGTCTGATGGGGGCACATTCTGCTGATCTGAGGTCTGATGGGGGCACATTCTGCTGATCTGAGGTCTGATGGGGGCACATTCTGCTGATCTGAGGTCTGATGGGGGCACATTCTGCTGATCTGAGGTCTGATGGGGGCACATTCTGCTGATCTGAGGTCTGATGGGGGCACATTCTGCTGATCTGAGGTCTGGTGGGGGCACAGTGAGATGGTATGGGGGCACAGGGGGCTGATATGGGGGTCTGATGTGATGTCCTTAAATTTATGGGCAGTCTGATAAGAGGATCTGATGAAAAATATTTTTTTCTTATTTTCCTACACTAAAACCTAGGTGCGTCTTATGGGCCGGTGCGTCTTATAGGGCGAAAAATACGGTAGTTTAGAATTTAAAAAAAACAATAAAAATATTCATTATTCACAACAAATGGTATGTCATTCCTAGTTCAGATAAAATCACAAACTGTACATCTCCGCAAATATACAAATTATTGTGCTATATCCTTGGCTTTCTAGAAACTGCAAATTATTTCCCAAAAAAAGCTAAACTAAAACTGAACAATTTATTCTCATGCTTTACAGATTACAATAAAATAAGTTGCTTCACTTTATTTATCGTCAAAGAAAAGTAATTTTGCAGTCAACCTCTAAGCTAGATGTTGCCATGACAGTGAAAATCAGAAAAAATCAGTTACACATATTAGCGGAGCTGAGACTGCCTATAAAACCATCTGTAGACCACCATCTACTCCTCACCATGCTCCAATCTATTGGGCTTAAAGGGAACCTGTCATCACCTTTATGCTACCCATACTAACAGCAGAATTAAGTAGAGACAGATGAGTTGATTTTAGCGGTCTGTCATTTATAAGTTAAAACTAAGTGGTTGCCGAGAACCAACATCACAAACATTGCAGATTAGGCCTGGAAAAGAGTCAAATCTTCATGAGAAGAGTCATGGTTATTCATGAATTCCTGCTTTCCCTGCCCACCTGATGATGACTGACAGGGTCCTACCTAGTTTTCTCCCTTTCTCTATAGGAGAGAACTGCCAATCATCAGCAGATGGGCGGGAGAGCAGGATATTATGAATAACCATGACTCTTCTCAGGTAGATTTGACTCTTTTGAAGGCCTGGGCTGCAATGTTGGTTCTCAGCAACCACTCACTTTTAGCTCAAGAGAGACACACTGCTGAAATCAGCATTTCTGTCACTAATTTATTCTGCCCTCAGTGAGGTCAGCATAAAGTTGATGACAGGTTCCCTTTAAGGACTCTGCTCTTTCTTGGTTTTCTTCTCTGACCATTCTTTCAGTGTGTCATTTGCTGGCTATGCTTCTCCTTCTATTCCTTTTGTTGGTGGGGTTCCTCAGGGTTCAGTCCTAGGTCCTCTCCTCTTTTCTTGCTACACAGCCCTGATCGGACAGGGTATCAGAAGATTTGGTTTTCAGTACCATGTCTATGCTGATAACACCTTAATATATACTTTTTCCCAATACATCACCCCTGCTGTACTACAGAACACCAGTGACTGTATGTCTGCTGCCTCTAACATCATGTCCTCTCTCTACCTGAAACAGAATCTTTCAAAAACGGTAGTATTAGTGGTTTCTTCATCTTAGTGTGTGGCACTACCATCATGCCTAGGCAGAATATCTGCTGTCTCAGTGTTATGTTTGACACTGATCTTACAATCCCCTGCTATATTTAATCTCTTGCCTGCCCTTGTCATCTGCAACTCAAAAACATCTCTAGAATCCACCTCTTTACTACTATAGAAACAGCAAAAACTCTTATTGTTGCCCTGATCCATTCCTGTCTTGATTACTGTAACTCATTTTTAATTGGTCTCCCCCTCACCAAACATTCCCCATTACAATGTATCCTTAATGCAAAGCCAGACACATCTATCTGTCTAACAGCTACTCCGATGCCCTGTGCCAGTCATTGCACTGGTTGCCCATACAGTATGGGATTCAAATTAAACTGCTCATCCGCTTCCACAAATCTCTCCATAGTGCTGCACCCCCCTACATCTCCCTCATCTCTGTCTACCATCCTACCTGTGTTCTCCGTTCAGTCAATGACTTATGACTGACATCCACCATAATCTGAACCTCTCACTCCCGTCTTTAAGATTTCTCCCAAACTGCACCACTACCCCAAGCAATTAGGGTAATTCTTAACATACTCAGGTTTAGGTGCTCCCTAAAAACACATCTTTTAAGTTTGCCTATTACATTCCCTGATCTAACACTTCTCCACCGATTGTCAAACATTTGCATCCCATGCACTCAAAGGTGTTGGAGAATCAGGATCAGATCTTATGGTCAGCCATGATGTATTCGTGATAAGAAACTTTTGTCAAATTAGAAGTTGTTGTAGGTGTAACTTATGTAGATCAGTGGTTATGTATAATAATGATGTAATCTGTGTGAGTAACATTGAAGCTTATAGACTGCAGTATACTGAGGAAAACCCAAACCTGAATTATAATACAAATTATTTCTTTGTTCTCTGGGGTATAAGAAACTGTATCTGGGGGTTTTAAGAAGTACTATCTTTTTACCCCTGCTGCTTCACACTTTCATCTTCATGACATAATCTGCCTGACTTTTATACTTATTTCAACACTGTTTTGCTGCTCCTGTCTCTGAACGAAAGAATCTTCTCAAAGAAGAAGTTGCTTCAAGAAGTTTTGTGTTGCTGCGGCTGATTCCCAACAAAAAGCCCTACAGATATCAGCTGGTGATCTGGCTCATGCAGCTTTATATTTATTCCCCTATTTTGTTAAGCTGGCTGGACCATTGTGCAAAACAAGCACTGTTTACCTTTTGTGTCACCCCATCTCCTGATAAGGTTGTAAACTCTTGTGAGCAAGGCCCTCACTTCTCTTGTTTTAATTGTTGACTTGTTTGTTGGGTCTCTCCCGACCAGCTAGTCAGTAGACACAAGACTTACCAATGGTCTATACATTTCTGATTGGTCCATGAAAAAATTGATGTGTCTGTTATCTTCTTTGCGGTATATTATTGTGATTGTACTTTACTATCACTTTATATTCACAGTGAAAGCTGCTAATGTCTGCCATCTATATTCTGGCCTGTAGATATATAATGTATGATCTTTATTGTTCATTATGTTTTCCAATTTGTCCTTAAAAAAATAATAGATGGCCATGATTTTGTGATACATTGTCTAAAATATAGAAATAATCAGGTTGGCAAACCTAACAGACAGTAGTCTTATCATTGGTGACAGATTAGGACTATGTACACTCTATTGACAATGGGAATAGTAACACAAATTTTTCAATTTAGACCAGGGCTACATGGCAACTTTGGTTGCAACATGAAAATTTGAGAGATTTGGTTGATACTTGTCACAATGGTATGTCTATTTTAGGGTCAATTCTGCTGTGAGTCATAAACAAGTCATGTGCCATTACACATGAAAAAAAAAACAAATGGAGATGCCATAAATGAGTCACAGTCACACACAATTTACGTTAACCCCTTCTTACACCATGCCTTAGGCCTTATTCACACTGTCAGTGTTCGGTAGTGATTTCCATCAGTGATTTTGACCCAAGACCAGGTGAGGCTCTAAACACAGAACAGGAGCAGATCTTTCCCTTATACCTCATGTCTGTGTTGGCTCCAATCCTGGTTTTGGCTCACAATCACTGATGGAAAACACTGACCAAACACTGACGCGTAAATAAGGCTTAAAATGTACAGCATAGCAATTATCACATCACCAAAACACTTTTACCACATAGACATGACACCGACTCATTCTGTTCATTTCTAGATGCCACTAACCACAGCTAAGGGGATTACAGAAGGATAGGCCTCTGTTACTTCCCCTTCTTTTCTCAGTAAAAAACACTGATAGAATGGCAATTTTTGTCTGGCTCACCTCCCAAAAAGTAAAAAAAAAGCTATTAAAGAGTCATATGTGGTGTCACTATAATCATAAAACCTGCAGAATAAAGTTATCACATCATATATACTGCTATATATATATATATATATATATATATATATGTCATATATATCGCAATTGTAATTTTTACCCATCTTACCAAAACAAACTTAAATAAAAAGCAATTAAAAAGTCAAATGTACCCCATAATGGTGTCAATAAAGGCTAGGGCTACATGGCGACACTGGTCTTCTGACACCCGCCGCGGCCAGGGCCACTGAGTAGCGAGGATCCCATAGAGATGAATGGGATCGCCGTGGCAGTCGCAAGAAATCCAACACGGTTGGATTTCTTGCGACTGACGCGGCGATCCCATTCATTTCTATGGGATCCCCTCTACTCAGGGATCCTGGCTGCGATGGGTGTCGGTCGACAACTGTCGCCGTGTAGCCCTAGCCAAAAACTACAGCTTGTCCCACAAAAAAAAAGAGCCCCGCTGATCACATATGGGATAGTTCCGTACCCAGGAAGAAACAGATTATTTGGTGCTTTTTTTCCTTTTAACCCTCTCAAAATGAAAAATTTGGGGCTAAAGCAATATAATATTGGAAAAATTAAATTTTTCTTTTTCATGGTCCAATGTTAATAAATCCAACAAAACACCTGTGGATTTAAATCTATGACAACATCCCCACCTGAATTCTTTGGGGTTGTAGTTTCACAAATTGGATCATTTGCATTTCGACTGTACTGATATCTTAAGAAGTTACTGTACCAAGTTCATCATGGCGTCCAAACCCATTCCAGTAAAATCTGGGTTTCAAAAGCCAAATGAGCTGAGCTGTGCTGTGTGCCCAAACAGCAGGTTGCAACCACATATGGTAGTACTGTAACTTTGGGGTGCTTTTTCTCCTGTTAACGCTTATACAATGAAAAAACTCTGAGCTAAAACTACATACTATTGTTAACATGTACTTTTTTAAAATTTTCATGTCCTAATTGTAATAAATTCTACGAAATTCCTGTGGGGTTAAATGCTCACTGCACTCCTATATTAATTCCTTAAAGAAGAACTCCCGCAAAAAAAAAAAAAAACTCTCTCACCTGTTAGAAAGGTGCATGATATAATCTGTAGGGAATGTCATCTTCTTATCAGAGACTAATTGAGAGTTATCCACTCTCTTCTTATTGTAGCTGGGTCATGTGACCAACTCCCTGACCTCCAACACCTGACAGGACAGGAAGCCAGTTACTGCTCTATTCATTCCTATGAGACTGAAAGTGAGGCTCCCATAGGAATGCATAGAAAATTAGACTTCCTGTCCACACATAAGTTGATGTGTGAGTTGGTGGGTCTGATTGCTGGTCACATGACACAGATGAGAAACATCATGGAAATATTACTCCATGAATACAGCCGCTAGTAAGAAAATGACATTCACTACAGATTACATCATGTACATTTCTAGCAGAACATGGAATAAAATTTTATGCGGGAGTTCTTCTTTAACCACTTCCCATCCGCCCATTGACTATAAACGTCCGGGAAGTGGTTACTTATCTCTGAATGGATGTTTCTGAATGTCCATTCAGAGATAGCAGCTGCACGCTAATCGTACAGCTGCACAGTGGGGTACCTGCTGTCAGTGACAGCAGGGTACCCTAAAGAGAAGGCACCGACCGTTCCCAGGGGTCCCTGCCTTGTAGGTCGCCGTGCGGGGACCGTGCAGGAGCTGCCGGGTCTCTCATAGACCCGATCAGCCCTGCACTGAGGCTGTACAGCATAGTATTATGCTGTACTGCCTCTCTGGAGATGTATTTCCACTGTAACTGGGGCTACTTTGTCAGTCCCAGTTACAGGAGAAATCAATAGTGAAAAAAAAAAAAGTTAAATGTCCCCCAGAGGTCTTGTATGACCTTATGGGGGACACAAAGTGTAAAATAAATAAAAAAAAATAAAAATAAAATACAGTATTATAAAAAAAAATGTAAAAAATCACATATAAAAAAATAATTTTCCCCCAAATATGTCATTAAAAAAATGTTACAAATAAAAATAAATAAATAAAATATACATATTTGGTATTACCGCGTCCGCAACGACCAGCTCTATAAAAATATCAGATGATCTACCCCATGAAGTGAACAGCGTAAAAAAAATCTAATAAAAATGATGCCAAAACAGCTTTTTTTGTCGCCTCACCTACCAAAAAACATAATATCAAACAATCAAAAAGTCGTATGCATCCCAAAATGGTAGCAATAAAAACCTCACCTCATCCCGCAAAAAATGAGCCTGCACACAAGATCATAGCCAGAAAAATGGAAAAATTATTGAGTAAAACGTAAAAAAAAATAAATAAAACATAGACATATTTGGTATTGTTGCGTCCGTAACAACTGGCTCTACAAAAATATCACCTGATCTACCCCATGAAGTGAACGGTGTAAAAAAATATATAGAAAAATGCCCCTAAACTGCTTTTTTTTGTGACTTAACCTCCCAAAAATTAGATTAAAAAGTAATCAAAAAGCCGGATGTACCCCAAAATTGCCAATAAAAAGCACAGCTTGTCCCGCAAAAAATAAGCCCTCACGCAGCTCAGTCCACAAAAAAATTAAAAAGTTATCGCTCTTAAAAACCATGACAGAAAATTCCATGTTAGAAAATGCAGATGCTGCTCCTCCCCTTCTGAGCCCTGGCGTATCCCCAAATAACAGTTTACGACCACATGTGGGGTGTTTCTGCAAACTGTGGAATTGGGTAATAAATATTGAGTTTTGTTTTGTTGTTCACCCTTGATGTGTTACAGGAAAAAAATGATTAAAATGGAAAATCGGCAAAAAAAGTGAAATTTCACATCTATTTTGCTTTAATTCCTGTGGAATACTTAAAGGGTTAACAACATTTCTAAAACCAGTTTTGAATAGTTTGAGGGGTGTAGTTTTTAAAATGGGGTAATTTATGGGTGCTTTCTATTATGTAAGCCCACAAACTGACTTCAGAACTGAACTGGTCCTTAAAAAAGTTGATTATGCAAATTTGTAAACATTGTGTCTAAAATTCTAAACCTTCTACTCTCCTAAAAAAATAAAATAATGCCAACATAAAGTAGACATATGGGGAATGTCAATTAATGAGTATTTTAAGGGTTTCACTATCTGTCTTAAAAGCAGAGAGATTCAAATTTAGAAAGCAGTGAATTTTTTCAAATTTTTGGATTTTTTTATAAATAAAATTAAAACATATCGACTCAAATTTACCATTAACTTGAAGTACAATGTGTCACGAGAAAACAGTCTCAGAATCGCTTTGATAAGTAAATGCGTTCCAAAGTTATTACCACATGAAGTGACACATATCAGATTTGCAAAATTAGGCCTAGTCAGGAATGGGGTAAATGGCCCAGATCTGAAGTGGTTAAGAGGTGAAGTTTCCAAAATGGGGCCTTTTGGTGATTGTTTTGGAAACTCAAGGCCTCTGCAAACCTGAAACAGTGACAAAAAACTTCCTTAAAATGGTGGCCTCAATCCATAAGATGCTTCTTCAATTCTAAGGCCAGTATTAGAATCAAATAACATTTCTAAAAACTACAGAATTGGTGTAATAAAAGAGAGGTTTTTGTTCGATTTTATTACCTGCTGCTCAAAAAAATGAATTAAAATTGAAAATCTGCATTGTACATTAATTCTTGTGAAACAAAGTTAAAAAAAATGCCATTTTGAATACTTTGAGGGGCGCTTTTTTTTTTTAAAATGGAGTGATGTATGGGGGATTCTAATATATAGGCCTCTAACAGTTACTTCAGAACTAGGAAAAAATAGGATTTGGAAATTTTTGGGAATATTTGTAAAATTGGTGCTAAAAAACTTATAATCCTTTTAATATCTCGTAAAAGTACAATTAAACAATGATGCCAACATACAGTGGACATAGGGTAAATAATATTTATTAACTATTTTGTGAGCTACGTATGACTATCTGTCTGAATAATATATAGTCCAAAACTGAAACTTAATAAACTAATCTAATATTAAAGTAATTTATTTCCTTTTTCCAATTGGCTATGTAAAAACTGTCTCATCCAGGATAGTAACTGTGAAAACGTATGACATTATATTAATAGGGTGGGACTTCTAGTCTCATGTGATAACACTTTTATTGTGATAACATCCTTCCATGTAATTAAAGGAATTTTATGACAAACTTTATGGCAGACTTTGAAGATTTCCCACCGGATACCTAGATTGATAATATGGTAGAGTCAAGGCCAAACTCTTATATCACCAAAGATAAAATTAATTCTAATTACTATTATTGTGTACTTGTGCTGGTCAAAGGCTAAACATGATAATACGTGGGCACATATGTTGTAACTGTTTTCATGATATACAGTATATATGTATACAGTACAGACCAAAAGTTTGGACACAGCTTCTCATTCAAAGAGTTTTCTGTATTTTCATGACTATGAAAATTGTAGATTCACACTGAAGGCATCAAAACTATGAAATAACACATGTGGAATTATATACTTAACAACAAAGTGTGAAACAACTGAAAATATGTCTTATATTCTAGGTTCTTCAAAGTATCCACCTTTTGCTTTGATTACTGCTTTGCACACTCTTGGCATTCTCTTGATGAGCTTCAAGAGGTAGTCACCTGAAATGGTTTTCACTTCACAGGTGTGCCCTCTCAGGTTTAATAAGTTGGATTTCTTGCCTTATAAATTGGGTTGGGACCATGAGTTGTGTTGGGCAGAAGTCAGATGGATACACAGTCCTACTGAATAGACTTTGTATTATGGCAAGAAAAAAACAGCAAGTAAAGAAAAACGAGTGGCCATCGTTACTTTAAGAAATGAAGGTCAGTCAATCCGAAAAATTGGGAAAACTTTGAAAGTGTCCCCAAGTGCAGTCGCAAAAACCATCAAGCGCTACAAAGAAACTGGCTCACATGAGGACCACCCCAGGAAAGGAAGACCAAGAGTCACCTAAGTTCATCCGAGTCACCAGCCTCAGAAATCGCAGGTTAACAGCAGCTCAGATTAGAGACCAGGTCAATGCCACACAGAGTTCTAGCAGCAGACACATCTCTACAACAACTGTTAAGGGGAGACTGTGTGCAGCAGGCCTTCATGGTATAATAGCTGCTAGGAAACCACTGCTAATGACAGGCAACAAGCAGAAGAGACTTGATTGGGCTAAAGAACACAAGGAATGGACATTAGACCAGTGGAAATCTGTGCTTTGGTCTGATGAGTCCAAATTTGAGATTTTTGGTTCCAACCACCGTGTCTTTGTGCGACGCAGAAAAGGTGAACGGATGGACTCTACATGTCTGGTTCCCACCGTGAAGCATGGAGGAGGAGGTGTGATGGTGTGGGGGTGCTTTGCTGGTGACACTGTTGGGGATTTATTCAAAATTGAAGGCATACTGAACCAGCATGGCTACCTCAGCATCTTGCAGCGGCAGGCTATTCCATCCGGTTTGCGTTTAGTTGGACCATCATTTATTTATCAACAGGACAATGACCCCAAACACACCTCCAGGCTGTGTAAGGGCTATTTGACGAAGAAGGAGAGTGATGGGTTGCTACGCCAGATGACCTGGCCTCCACAGTCACCAGACCTGAACCCAATCGAGATGGTTTGGGGTGAGCTGGGCCGCAGAGTGAAGGCAAAAGGGCCAACAAGTGCTAAGCATCTCTGGGAACTCCTTCAAGACTGTTGGAATACCATTTCAGGTGACTACCTCTTGAAGCTCATCAAGAGAATGCCAAGAGTGTGCAAAGCAGTAATCAAAGCAAAAGGTGGCTACTTTGAAGAACCTAGAATATAAGACATATTTTCAGTTGTTTCACACTTTTTTGTTAAGTATATAATTCCACATGTGTTAATTCATAGTTTTGATGCCTTCAGTGTGAATCTACAATTTTCATAGTCATGAAAATACAGAAAACTCTTTGAATGAGAAGGTGTGTCCAAACATTTGGTCTGTACTGTATATGTGCACCTAACATCATTGTATGGATAAGTCAGGGTTATCTCAACTCCTATAGGTTGCCAGGAGATGGATCTATGTGCACCCCCTGGTAAGTATGGAATCTAGTTCTACCTGAAGAAGAGTGAGGATCTTCAAGTAGTTAATCCTCAGAGCTAAGTCTGAGCTCAGAGAACATCCATCTCTGAGACAACTACCCTGATCTGGATGTAAACCATTGCAATGGCACCCTGGACAAAGTAGCACCCCCTACCTTCAGAACCTTCAAACACAGACCAAAACAACCCTGGCTTACACCGCAAACTCGCTTCCTACAGCGTTGCTCCAGGAGTGCTAAACGCCTATAGAGGAAAACTCGCACACCAGAGAATTTCCTCCATTACAAATTCATGCTACGGACTTATAACTCTGCCTTCAACCTCACTAAACAGACTTACTTCACCAACCTAATCTCCTCACTGTCCAACAACCCCAAAAAATTCTTTGACACTTTCCACTCCCTCCTCAGTCCGAAAGTTCAGGCACCCATCACAGACCTCTCTGCTGAAGACCTCGCTGCCTACTTCACAGAGAAAATAGAAAAGATCCGGCTTGAAATCAGCTCCCAGCCCCTAAGTGTTATTGATCCCCTTCCACCCCGCATCTCCTCTGGCTCACTGTCCACTTTTGACCCAGTCACGGAAGAAGAAGTCTCCAGGCTTATCTCCTCTTCTCGTCCTACCACATGCGCCTCTGACCCCATTCCCTCACACCTACTCCAATCTCTCTCTCCGGCTGTCACCACTCACTTAACAAAAATTTTCAACCTCTCTCTCTCTGGTATCTTCCTCTTCTCTTTCAAACACTCTATTGTTTCCCCATTAATAAAAAAAATCTCTCGACCCATCCTGCTCAACTAACTACAGACCAGTCTCCAATCTCCCCTTTATCTCCTGGAGCGTCTGGTCTATTCTCGCCTCATCCGCTATCTCTCTGATCACTCTCTCCTTGATCCACTACAATCTGGTTTCCACCCCCTACATTCAACAGAAACTGCCCTCACCAAAGTGACAAATGACCTCCTGACAGCAAATCGCAACGGGGACTACTCTCTGCTCATTCTCCTCGACCTCTCTGCAGCTTTTGACACTGTAGACCACCATCTCCTACTCACCATGCTCCAATCGATCGGCCTAAAGGACACCGCCCTCTCCTGGTTTTCTTCCTATCTCTCTGGTCACTCCTTCAGTGTATCATTCGCTGGCTCCACTTCTCCCTCTCACTGTTGGGGTTCCTCAGGGTTCAGTCCTAGACCCTCTCCTCTTCTCTCTATGCCCAGCCCCAATTGGATAGACCATCAGCAGATTTGGTTTCCAGTACCATCTCCATGCTGATGACACACAACTATACATTTCATCCCCTGACATCACCCCAGCTGTATTACAGAACACCAGTGACTGTCTCTCCACCGTCACTAATATCATGTCCTCTCTCTATCTGAAACTAAACTAAATCTCTCAAAAACTGAACTTCTTGTGTTCTCTCCGTCTACTAACCTAACCAAACCTGAATTCGCCCCTTTCTCCCTATGGAAACAACAAAAACTCGCATTGTTGCCCTGATCCATTCCCGTCTCGATTACTGTAACTTACTTTTAATTGGCCTCCCCCTCCAATCTATTCTTAATGCAGCAGCCAGGGTCGCCTATCTGTCTAACCACTACTCTGATGCCTTCGCCCTGTGCCAGTCACTGCACTGGTTGCCCATTCAGTATAGAATCCAATTTAAAGTGGTCATCCTCACCCACAAAGCTCTTCACAGTGCTGCACCCCTCTACATTTCCTCCCTCATCTCTGTCTACCACCCCACCCACGACTGACTTCCACAAAAATCCGAACCTCTCTCTCCTGGCTCCAAGATTTCTCCTGAGCTGCATCGGTTCTCTAGAATGCCCTACCCCAAGAAATCAGACTAAATCACAACTTGAACAGCTTTAGGCGCTCCCTAAAAACACATCTTTTTAGGTTGGCCTATCACATCCCCTGATCTAACTCCTCTCCATATAGCCCATTCATCATTCCCTGAAACTGACCCTCCACCAAACTCTCCATCGCACCCACAAGCACTTTATATATTAGCTGGTGACTGGCTCATACAGCTCTATATCTGCTCACCTATTTTCCTAAGATGGCTGGACAAAACAAGCACTTCTACCTTCTGTGTCACCCCTATCTCCTCATAGATTGTAAGCTCTTGTGAGCAGAGCCCTCATTCCTCTTGTTGTAATAATGGACTTGTCTGTTATGTTACTTATCACTGTTTGTACATGAACCCCTGGACTGTAAAGCGCTGCGGAATATGTTGGTGCTATATAAATAAAGATTATTATTATTAACTACAGCTAAAGCTACCTCATTCAAAAGTGCTCCAGAAAGGGAAAAGGAAAATTAGAAAGTCCAGAATCTGAAAGGATGTGGATTAGAGTCAGCAAGGTATTGCACGTTTATGGCAGAGAGACACTTTGCTGATGAGAGACGGAACGTTGCTAATGTACCCTTCCACACTTTGAGACTGTTTGGCTACCCATATCTTAATTCTGTACCCCGTATCCTGTGAATTACAGAAATCTTTACAAGAACCAATTGCATTACAATTCTGCAGAGAGACTTTACAAAGACAGAGAGAAGGAGTATCACAATCCCCTTCATTACTGCAACACATACATTGCTATTGGGAAGGAACTGCACTGTGATTTGTTTGGAACTGTGCCTTGATAGTGTTAGAGGTACTACTCATTTTCTGCTCTTTAGTAAAGAGAAACATATTTATTTTCTACAAGTGGCCTGGTTACTGATTCCACTATTTGCTGGCCACTGCACCTACACCTCTTGCCTTGCAGCTGTACCAATACTTAACATCAAGGCACCCCAACTACCACCAGGCAGGAGACCCAACATCAGGATGTGTCCCATGGGGAGAAAATGGTGCGCCCTCCTGTCACTTCATGGCCCTATGGGGTATTAGCCATTGTGATCTGTGTGTACATAATTCATTCCCAGAGCTGCTACTACTACTATCTTCTTCTTGCTCCTCTGGGCTAGCTGCAATAGAAAACGTCCTTTAAACTTCTGCCTGTGGCAGGGCTTGATAGGAATGCGCTGATTCTCCCATAGACCGCAATGGTAAATCACTGAAGTCTATGGGAGAAGTGATCAGACCCCTAGAGGTACTAGTCCCCTAGAAGTACTATAAAATGTATAATGTATGTATAAAATGTATAAAATGTGAAAAAGCCCAAAAAAGAAAACAAAAAAACTGAAAATCTCTGTGTGAGAAAGAAGTTAAAGGGATATTGGCAAGATATTGATATTTTACTAGCCTTTCACTGCACATGGCTGAGGGGTCAAAGTAGGGGCGGAGGTAAATATATTTGCTCATATATTATAATATTTCCAACAGCAATTTGGGATTTTCAGAGATTGGTTAGAATATTGGTGAACCCATTTAATTGAGAGGACATAAAGGTATTACCTAATGCAACCGTAATTTACGGATGGTTTTGTCCAGAAGATGATGATGTTGTCTTCGGCACTTCCTTAGAAATAAGAATAGTACATACGTAGAGAAGAAAAAAGTTTTAAATAATGAGAATGTGTTCTTTTTCAACACCTACTGAAAAGAAATTACATCTTTCCTTCTCAGTAAGCACAGCATTAGAGTGCACTTAGAATCTTATTTAATGAATTCCCTCACACTACAAACTTTAAGCTATAATTTTGCATGAACACATGCATTCAGACTGTTCTCAATCAAAAAAGTTTTGGATTTGATTTTCTGTGGCATGTGTTATAAAGAATCACTTATAGGACAGTACAACAACTTCAAAAACATACAGTATCTTCGCTATATTTAAAGGGGTTGGTTCATCTAAGATGTTGATGGCATATGACTAGGATATGCCATCAATGTCAGATTGGTTTGGGTACCACCTCTGGGAACCACTCTTATCTCCAGATCTGGGCCTCAAAATGGAGAATGAAAAAGGCATCACGTCAGCATGGCCACCACTCCATTCACCTCTATAGGACTGCCAGAAATAGTTGAGGCAGAACTTGGATATTTTCATAATGGTGAACGGAGGGTGATTTTGCATGCGCGGTTACCCAACATTTACTTTGGGGCTCCATTCTGGATAATCGCGACATGCCATCTGTCTGAGATAAACCAATCCCTTTAACATGATTGTAAAGGCATGCTCACACCAGCACTATCAATGTCCATTGTTTTGTGCCATTAGTGGAACAGAGCAGTGAAAATAACAGAAGTTATGGTGCAATCTGTGATAGAGGCCCCAAACGGAGCCTTCAACATGACAAAGGCTCAAATACTGTCATGGACTGAAAGTTACACTCTTTTTGACTGGAATATTAGCTAACATTAGAGAATAGAAGAAAAAATTGTGAAAGACTGCGCACCAGGGTAGGGTCAAGGTTGTTAAGGGCCCCTTCTGTAGATCAGTGTGAATATCATTTGTTGGTCATACATATTAGACAAGAGCAAGCAGATCTACATACTCTTAACAGGCCTTAGCCACGGTCCTCAGGTGTCTGCCATTGAGAAACACATGTTTGAGTATTTTTTTTTATTTTAATATATTTTTGATTTTTTTCTTCAACCAAGAGACAAGCATTGCCATAGAGAATGAATGACGTGTCAGGCAGCATGATCATGATTACTAGAGGCCTTTGACTACTTACACAATAAACTGCACTACTTATCTATTGCAGTGTATTATGATTGTCTGTCATTCTATTAGAACCTACCTTTGGCGATACTCACTGGGGCATCTAGAGGATTAATAAAGTAGCACTGCTTCAGAGTCTCCCCTGTGACTGCTGCTGTAGAGTAATAGTATGATCATAGGGATTTGTTGCATCACCCAGTGCTGGCCTTAGATTAAGCAGCCACTGTAATTAGGCTAATATCACACTCGCGTTCAGAACATCTGACAACCTGCAGGGTCTTTCTGGATCCGGCATTGCCGGAAACTACACAAATGCAGTCTGGTTCCATTATAATGGGGACTGGCAGAAAAACAGTGAGGATTGCTAAAACTATAGACTAAAACAGTAGCGCTGTGCACCCAAAAATTGGCCCTAGAAATCCTCTCACAGGTGTATTCCACAATTTGTTTTTTCAAACTTGTGTAGAAATGTCCTATCCTTGTCTACAATATGGACAAGAATAGGACATGTTCTCTTTTTTTGGGGGGGGCTGTGGACTACAGATATGGACGGCACACGGTGTGCTCTCTGTATATTTTGCGGTCCATTGAAATAAATAGTTCTGCATCCAATTACCAGAAAATGCAGATTGGATGCTGGCTGAAAAGACAGTCATGTGCATAAGGCCTAATACAGGTGAAAGATGGGAAGATGAACAGCCAATATTGTAATACATGTACAGGTGGTGTCTGCACTCTAATAAAGCAGGGTCTCAATAATGCAATGTGTGAATTTAAAGGCTACTGTATATACACCTTTGGAGACAAGTTTTATGATTGCATTTTACTCATTTTTGAGTCATGTTTTCAATTGGCCTTTATTACAAATATTGAGACATTCTGTCACAAAGGGTTAACTGTTTTTCTAACTGTGTGACTGGTACTTTCACTTTCACTTTGTTCCAGTCATCTAATAACCCTTCTCTCTAAACCACTAAGAGGTCATAAACATTTATTTAATCCACATTCTTATCAGTAAGATAAGGTTTGAACTTTAGTTAGTTTTTATAATGTGATAGAGGAGAGATTAGAAGTCTGTCTTCTCCCCAGATGACGGAAAAGACAGAAAATCCACAGGCTGCTAGTAGAGCATGTCAACTATGTACACCAAAAAGGATTCCATACTGTTAATAAAGACCAATTGAAAAAAATGATTTTTAGCTCAAAACAAGTACAATGGAATTAAAAAAAATAGCCCACAATGTTGTACATATCCTTTAAATTCACAAGATCCCATTCACTAACATAACATAAATGACTGGCAAGAAGTTGCAGCAATGGTAATACTGCTGGGAAAATACCCTTTGTGAATGCAACATCCATATTTTATTGCTGAGATGAAATTAAAGAGAATGTAACATCTATATTTTTACTAATTAAAACCTGATACATATTCCATTTTTTCTAATTTATTCTATTTCTTGAACATGATTATGAGGACAGCCATCTTGCATTTAGCAATTTGCTTTTATAGCACCCACATAGACCATAGGCCACAATAGACAGGAAATGTTCATTGACTTCTATGGAAGAGTTCTCTGTGACCTGTGCAGAGCTGATTGTGTAGGGAAGGGGAGTAGATAAGCTGTGATGTGAATATCAACCATTGTGAATGATTTATCCTGTGTTATTTATACAGACGATATCTGTCACTGTAATCCTGACTGTGATGATAATCTGTATAGAACAAGAAATGAGCATATTATTAGGCATCCTGAAGATAGGTCATCATTATTACACACTTGGAAAACCCCTTTAAGAATTTTTCTAAATAGAGGTAGTGACATCAAAAATTAATAAAAACTATTTTTAATATCAAAGCAAGATGTAAACGATAGGTTTAAACTGGAGATGGACAAGCTGACATAATATAGGATTGCATAAAGAAGAATTAGCCAAAATCACTCTATAAACCTCCCCAGAAGCCGCACATAAAGGTTTAATCTTCCATAATGTTTTTCCTTTTCACTTCCTATGTTATAGCAGATTTTCATTGATTACTGTGGAAAGCTGTTACGCTGACATGAGGCGATTGAAGCACTAGCGTTTAAAGTGCTTGTGTGTCATGGGCCTTTAGAAAGGTTGAGTACTGAAACCTCCATGTAAGGTCAGAAAAGGCACAATATGGCATTTGCTAACAATTCAGCAGCAGTGGCTTATTATTTTCAGAGACAGAAGCAGCTTTTAAAAGGACACCATGCTGTTTCAAAAAGTTTGAAACTTTTTTTGAAATGACAGGTTTTTTTTATCCAATAGTAACACAGTTATATATAATTATAATATAGTAATATAATATATATCTTCCTCCTGTGGCATGGTACGGTTGATGATTTGATGCACTTTCATTCTTTTTTGAACCAGGTTGACCCTGGTGTCAAATTCACTGTGGTACATTCCAACACCAATGTCCAGTTCCTTGACACAATGGTCTCCTTGGTAGACCATAAGTTGAGGACCGACTTATTTATTAAGCCAACTGACAGGAATTCACTCCTCCACTATAGCAGTAGACATCCACACAATATGGTTAAACATCTACCCTATAGTCAAATGTTATGTGTGAAACAAGTAGTGTCTGATGACACTGTCTTACCCCAGATGTTAAAAACTGTTTCAAATAAATTTTTACAAAGGGGGTATCCTCCGTCATTAGTCTATTCACAGCAAGAACAAGTCCTGCACCTGGAGAGAGAGAAGGCCTTACAGAAATACAGAAACGGATGTTCTTTGTTTCCACTTATACAGTCTAAATGGATACTATAAATTATGCCATACGTAGGCACTGGTCGGTGCTACGTAGGGACCATTATGACATCATTGAATTTAAATCCCCTCCTGTTTTTTCTTACCGGCGGGCGACAAATATAGGAGACCAGGTGGTTCACTCTGATGTGATGCCCCTCAAAAGTTCTAGACAAATGGTCTTACATCCACGCAAGATGGGTTGCTACCCTTGTTTGTCGTGCGTCAATTGTCGCCTTATGTTGAAGGGTGGACAGTTTACTAACCCGAACACTGGTAAGACCTATACTATCTGACATTTTTTGACATGCAATTCTGACTTTGTTTTGTACCTATTCATTTGCCCATGTAATTTATGGTATGTGGGTCGAAACCACATTGGATTTAAAGACGAGATTAAACTACCATCAATATACTATTAGTAAAAAAAGACTTGACTTACCAGTTTCTAGACATTTTATTGAACATAAGCATTCTGAACATCAATTACGATTTATGATTATCGACCAGGTCCCTCTACTGCGGCGGGGTGGAGATCAGACTAAGATGTTACTGTGTAAAGAGTTACAGTGGATACACAGATTATCCACTCTATCTCCCTCTGGACTCAATGTTGACTATAAATTGGGTGTGTTATTATGAGACGCTTGCCCGTTATCCCCTGTTTGTGTCCCCTGATGCATCATTCTTCGTATAAGTGGATTTTACTAGAATGTAATATCTCATTGTGAGATTTGTTAGATTATATTAATTTTTTGACACTTTTTCTTTGTCTCTGACAGGGTCCATGTGGCTGAGGGAGGTGCTTGGCGAAGTGATATCTGGATGGAAAATCTTGTGGAGCAGTATCCGATATGACGATACCCTATTTATTTGTTTTTGTGTTTTTTATTTTTGGAGACACCTCTTATGTGCTTAAAGTAAAACTATATGACTTCATAGGGAAGATGGGATCATTTGTATGACATTGGTGGTTATTACCTACTGCTGGCATATTGCCCTGCTGTATAGTGGGACGATTTTGCAGCGATAATGGTGCTGGGATTGTTACACCTCGGTAGAGGTGCACTTCCTATAGCCCCTACCTGTTTGTCTGCTTATTTCCTTAGAGCTAAGTCTATGCAGGAGAACCCTGCTACTCGTATAAGCAAGAATCTGCTATTTGACCTCTTTAAAGATGGCTGCTGTTGATACAACTTCTTTTAGCACATGCGCTAGGTGTTCTGGTATAATGCCAGTCCACTACATGGCGCTTTAATCCATTTGTGCTCTGTCACACATGCGCTGTACACCGAGTGCTCCTGCTACTATGCCTATATTGTCTCTGACATGCGCGATGGATCTCCAGGAACACTGACATCGGTATGCTCTGTTTCATAGTCGCCATAGCATCTCCACCAGCGTCATGGACCAGGCCAGTTAATTATTAATTGGAATATGCCTTACACATGGATCACTTCTCTTCACTTAGAATTTTAATATTGTTTTTATGTGTCAGCACATTGAGTTATCAATTCACTATGAAATTTTGGTTTCCTACACTGCTTTTGATCATGTTACATATTGATTTTATTATGAGATCATGTTTTTTGTATATTTTTTATTGATGTGTGACCAATAATCAATGAATGTTTGATTGAGCACATTTGCACTTGCACCTGCACTTTATGTATTTATACCTTGTTGCTATCATTTACCACTGCTTGAGAAAGGTTCTAGATGTGAGCTGAAACGTCGCGTGTCCCACATGGGTAAATAAAAACTTTTTTCATTTTTATTTATTGAGAGTGCTGCCTTTTTTTTAAACTTTTTTTAATACTACTAATTATAATATAGTATATATAGGTAAGCGATGAAAAAAGGCCCAGGTGTGTAATAGAGTACAGATTGCAATTGTCACATGTATTTGCATCATTGGAATCCTCACTAGGCATAGGATCCTTCTTCTTTAACGAGGCACTCCCACAAAAGTTTTTATTCTCTGACATGCTAGAAAGGTCCATGATATAAACTGTAGTGAAGGTAATCTTCTTACCAGTGACTGTATTTGTGAGCTATCCCCTCCCTTTTGATCCTCGGCTGTGTCATGTGACCAACATTCTAACTCTCCACTCACCAGCATCTAATTTGTGGACAGGAAGCCAGTTTCTCTATGTATTCCTATGGGAGCTTCAATGTCAGTCTCATAGGAATGAATAGAGAAGTAACTGACTTCCTGTCCTGGGTCAGTTGGAAATTATAGTGTTGATCACATGGTACAACTGAGGATCAGAAGGGAGGTTATAACTCACAGACACAGTTACTGGTAAGAAGATTACCTTAACTACAGTTTACATCATGTACCTTTCTAACATTTTTTGTGGGAGTGCTTCTTTAAAATCACACAGGGTTAGTTTGTTATTTAAGAGGTTGTGCCAAGTTTTTAAGTTATCCCCTATCACTGGGGATTCATTGGCTAGGACCCATACCAATCTTGAGAACAGGGGTCTTGTTCCCCCGTTCTGATAGAGCGTCAGGTTATACATGCGCAGTGGTGATCCATTCAATCACTATTTGTCACATGCTCAATGTAGAATAATGGCAGTGAAATGCTTGCCCGCTATATACCCTCCTCCTTTGTGCAACCATTTCAAACATAGTAAAAACATATACTGTATAAAAAAATCCATTCATATCATATGCTATAATCTAGAGGAGAACCTCTATATAATTTCCTATTGTTTACCAATCCATATTTCAGTATGTACTGTTAAGTATTCGGACTAACTGAGGAAAATGGCTCCTCCTAAACCTCTTAGTGCTTGTTCTCAAGTTATGATATCTCTTGCCAGACCTCAATGCTGAGAACAGACAATGGTCTGGATGGATAGGGTCTCTGATTATCCTTTCGGCCCTACTTCTGACACAGTATACATCAATGCCCTGCAATGCCGGAAGTGGACACTTTATAACATGTTCCGCCGTTCTTACCACTCTAGCTAGTACCTTATGATCTTGCATCATGACATTGCCAAACCATGTTGTAATGTTACCAACCAGAAGACTTTCAATGACACCTATATAAAATCATTTGAGCATCCATGGTGAGACCCTAAATTTGGCCAAGCGATGTAAAAAACACTGCAGTTACCTTGGCTATACAGTATGATTACTTCATGTTAAATCCTCAGTCAGTTGAACACCAAAATGTTAGAAAGTACTAACTCTCTCTAAATGTGCCCATCAATAGAAGAGGAGTATAGTCCCTGAACTTGCTGTTATCATCAATTGATGCCCGATACTAGCCAGAATATCTGCCAGGGTACATGCACCCTTAGAAGACAAGTTATACAATAAGGACGGTCATCAGAGCTCAGTATCAAGCCTGGTTTACTCAGAAATCACCCCATGAGGACCAAATGGCATAATATCATTCAGGTAAGCTGTCGCATATTCCATATTTTTCCAGCCAGTTTATGGAACCCCTATAGGGGACATTAAGTACAACATAAAGAGAGTCCAGTGGGATGGGTTGGTCAAAGAGGACTGTTCAGACCTTTCTTGACTTGTCTATTTTAGTAAATAATTGTATTCTACATGGAATAACAATTCTGGAGCATCTTTTCTTATAAATGTATGGTGTACTGTTCTTCTATTATTCCTACTGGAATGTTGACTACTTGGTCTTGTAAAACCCAGTCCTGCAATACATCCACAGTGAACGACTGAACGGTGACCTAGCATGGTTTAATTAAGGGGCATGTCCAAAAGATATATAAGAGAGGCCCCACATATCTATGGCATCTCCTGCAACTGTCAGAAATTAAGGGATTCAATATTTGTAATATCTCTGGTGTATGATACAAAAGCATTGTTAGTTTATTATACTGGTTTTCTTTATGTAAAGTACAAGAAGGTAACTTAGATGCATTATGCCAAATAATGTACACGGCAGAGGCCAGTGATTGCCCCAGTAGTATACAGGATATATAACCTGGACAACCGCTATGAAGCATAGGGCACTGGTGTAGTCTCTAACTGAATTTCCTCTGTAAGTAGAACTGAGTGCTTATTCACTATGGGCTTTTTACAGTCACATGAGCTATGTGCTATTACAGCATGATGTCGTCTTTTACTGTGCAACTCTTGTCTCTGCATCATAGCATGGGACCTGTCACATGCCTCCTGGCAGATCACTTAGGTCCAGGAAATGACAACATATGTTGCTGTTCTTTGTTACTATGAACATATTCTAATAACAAGCTAAAGCTTGTCCTAAACGTGTTCCTTCAAAACATGGGGAGCAACAGGGTTCCCAACTGTAATTTCTTTTTCTGGACAACTTATCCCAAAATCACGGACAGCCAACATTTCTTACAGATAGATTGGTAATCCATAATTACTGATAAAGGTAAGTAATCCATGTCTATAGCTCAATATACTGATAAGAACTCATTACCAGCACGTAGTGTGAGCTGTAAAATGATGCTATTTACCGCCAAAATAATCTAGTCAATTACCACCAGCCTAAAAAAAAAACATGGACACATCAATTTTTTTTTAACGGACATATCTTTTATTTTTATGGACTGTCCAGAAATTTCTAGATGGTTGGCAACCCTGGGGAGCAATAAATGAAATATATTAAAATGTGTATTGGCAATATTGATGCACGTTGTCCTTTACTCTCCTCATCTTCAGTCTGTCTATTAGAAGTTAGAGAATTTAAAAATATAACAAAAAAATCTTCAGATTGGTGACATAACAAGTATTATTATGTAGGGTAGGTCTCCCTCAAGTGGTTTGAAAGTCTGTCGTTTTTATTTTCACATGATAATTCCTGCCATTTTTAACTAAAGAGACTAATATCTGCCAGTTTCCAAACCTGGTGACATAGATCTAGGGACCTTACATTGAGAGCTAGTGTCTTGTTCATAGAAAAGAGTAGTCCCTGGGCACTCCATGTAGGATGTGGTGATGCCAGACGTAGGTTCTAAGTCTGCAAATAATGGAATTTCAGCACACACTACATCAATAAATTAATAGTTGTGCTTATTTTCAGAGCTTCATCACACAAAGTCTAATTTTTTTTACGTTTGTCACCTTCAGTCTCTTGTTCATACAATAGAGTAGTTCTTGGCAGTAAGAGTGTGACAGTTTACATGCCTACTCTGCCGGTGTGTATATATACAGTGCAATAAGCTATCTACAACATTGCGTGCAGGGAGAATCTTTTATACACCACACACACAGAAATCCTTCAGGTCCATATTATGGTCCACTACGTATGGTGCTGTAGGGTTCCCCAGAGAGCATGCTCTCAACTAGAAGCAATAGCATCTACAGGAGAATGCTTCCATTACACCCCAGACCTGTGAAGAGATCTATACTTACCTGTTTTCCACCACTCCATTCATGCTCCATTCCTCCTCCTAGGCCATCTTTACCAGACTTCAGAACTTGTCAGGTGAGCCACTGAAGCCAACTACTAGCCTCAGTGGTAATGTCACCAAGCAGCATATCACAGCTGGCTCACATGCCACTTCAAATCATCATTCAAAAAATACTATTAGCTCCAAAAAGAGAAAAAAAGTATTTCCTTCACTCAAAAACAAGTTCTCTATACTATACTTTCTTGAGATAAGAATTCAATGCAAAAAGGATTGCCATGAACAACGGAACATGGACAAATTAATGCCTATTTTGACAATACTCATTTTCATTTTGCAGCTTTCAGTACAAAAATGTTTGTGAAGCATATGCAGAGAAATGCTCCCAAATTCACATGAGTCAAAGGTATAGGGTATAGGAGTCAGAAATTATGGCAGAACAATGTAATTTTTAATGCAAAAGTGTAGGCTAAATGCTATAACATGAAGAGACATCACAAAAAAAAAAAAGAAACAATAAATAAAACATAAATAAAGCAAACTGCAAGTCAAAGGATGACATATGCAACTAAATAGCAAAAATATGAATATATTTGGGTCTAGTGTACATTATATACATCAAGAGCACGTAAAATGTAGGGAAGAAACAAGACATGACCATTGCCGTTTTGCGGTCAACTAACCATGGATCTGTGTGTCGACATTTTTGTCAGTTGTGCTTCCATTCTGCTTCTGCATTTGTTTGGCAAGTATGGAAAAATACAGCCATGTTGATTCTGCGTGTCTTCCTTTTTTACAGGCCCATAGGAAGGTCACGTCATTGCTCCAGCACAATTTTCTACTGTTTTCACTCTGTAAGATTCCTATGCATGGCTGGCATTGGTTTCTGGCTTCTTTCTTGGCGGCACAGACAGCAGTCTGCTATGCTGGTCAAAGAGCAGTAGAGCAGGAGGCAATAAGTTTACCCCATTGTCTCCCAACAGGCCAGGAAAGGCCATTTCTGCACACTGTACTTTGACTTGCGGGAGCACCCTGAGAAGTTCCACAGTTTCTGTCACAAAACCGATGCCTACTTTCGACCATCTGCAGCTGGATCTGCGTTCCCACCTCCCCAGGGGACTAATATGAGATGCTTTATTTCACCACAGGAGGCTTATTGTCACCCTTCAGTAAGAACCAATAACATTGGTTCTTACTGCTTTGGTTCTTACTTTCACACTTTGCAGTAAGAACCAACGTTCACACTTTGCAATAAGAACCAATAACATTGGTTCTTACTGCATTGGTTCTTACTTTCACACTTTATTGCCGTCCTGTTTTCACCTTTTCCCCCTTGTTTGATTCATGTTTGAAGTCCTTTTATCTCTTTATTTTCAGTTTTCAGGCCACCAGCAACCACACTTCACTGTATTTTCAGTTCCTGCTAGGGATCTGTACCATTTCTTGTATCATCCAATACACTTGTGAAGTCCTCTGGCAGGGATTCCAAAAGGCAGTGATGCTCCCAACTGCATTGTGGCAATGGATGGCAAACACATCCATGTTAAGAAGCCGTCTCACTTCAGTTACAAACAACATTTCTTGGTGGTGCTGTTGGCCTTGGCTAACAATGCCTACTGGATTATAATTGTGGATATTGGGTCTATGGAACCACTTCTGATGCCTATATCTTCCATGCTTCCAGAATGGGGAAAAAGCTTCAGGAAAACCAGTTCACCCTTCAAGAGACCAGAACACTGTAGGACCACCAGTTCCATTTCTCATTGTGGCTGATAAAAGGGTTTGCAATGTCACCTCATGGGATGTGGCAGAAAGGAAGGGCATTTTCAACTATTGGTTGACAAGAGTCTATCGGAGTGTGCATTTTCAATCCTTTCCACCAAGGATTCACAATGTTTCCTTGGATGCTGACCTAAACCTATGTCTCACCTCATCAACTGTCAGTTTGGACTAGACACTGCATGACCTGGAATGTCCAGAGTGGCTGTCTGGAAAGTCTATGTGGACTACTTCAGCAACCCTGAGGATGCAATTCCATGGCAGATGGACGCTATTTGTGGCAGTCGCTAATTCGATCTGAACTCTGGATACTTTAGTTTACCTGGTTATCTAGTTAATTAGTTAGTTTCTCAGTTGTTTAGTTAATGTAGGGAAACGCAAGAGATTGACGTGGGCTTGAGAGCTAGTGTATTCTCATGTCCAAATTCTAATTTAAATAAAACATTTAAATATTGCATAAATTACTATTTTAAAAGACAGTATTTACAAAATTGGAAATTGGCACAAAATACCTTCCAATACCTCATTACAATAAACCTCTTTAGTTTGCCCAAACAATATGAAAATCTGTCCAGTGTGCTACTGCTCCAAACAGCAAAGCCTGCTCTAGGGCTAAAGAAGATTAGCCATGCCAGTCAAAGCTTCACAACTGTGAAGACACAAATAGATTTTATCATCTATAATCCTGCCATTTTTTGTAGTTTGTAAAGATGTGTTTTCTTTCTTTCTTTTTTTTTTCACTTCCCAAAAATATTTTTGAAGGGGTTGTGGCACTCAAGAAAATGCTGCGTGCTTAAAAAATGCACCAAAGACACAATGTAATAGGAGGGTAGATTGAAAAATAAAATTACCACGGCCTTAAACAACTGCAATGGGCCATTCAAATTGCTGATTGGGTGTGGATACGAGTTGTAACCCCACCAATGTCATATAGGTGACCTATCACACGAAGAGCAGTTCATTAAAGTGTTTTCCCATGATTTACATCTTGATGTCCAATCTGGATAGGTCATCAATATGAGATTGTTGTGGGTCCAACTTCCGTCACAACCCCCTGATAAGCTGTGAAAGCTGTGGTGGCCACATAAGCTCAGGTTAACGCCACAGCTTCAACAAACAACGGGTTGTGCTGGAAGTCAGACCCACAAAGATCTCATATTGATGACCTATCCAAAGGAAAGAAAGGATTACCCATGCGCTGCCACTCGCTGTAATTCTGTGATCCAGGGAAGCAGGGATGAAGAACGAGCAGCTCAGCCAATAAGGAGAGAAGGCAAGTCAGGCCAGCCAATCAGATGGAAGACCCGCCCTGTGTGCAGTTTATACCAGGGAATAGAGACACGTGCTTCTGCCTGGGCTCTCAGGTTTGCTGGGAAGGGGGAGGTGGGAGACACTGCATAGTGTATATTGTGTGTATGGGGGAGCAGTGACTACATAGTGTACATTGTGTATATGTGACAGGGGAGGGTGTCAGCATAGTGTATATTGTGTATATGTGACAGTGGGGGGACTACATAGTGTATATGTGACAGTGGGGGGGAACTACATAGTGTATATTGTGTACATGTGACAGTGGGGGGGACTAAATAGTGTATATATGACAGTGACTGCATAGTGTATATTGTGTATATGTGACAGTGGGGGGACTATATAGTGTATATGTGACAGTGGGGGGGACTATATAGTGTATATGTGACAGGGGGGTGGCAGACAATGACAAGAAAGTGAAATCACACTTACTACTGGTGTGTTAATATCACCTAAGTTCACATCATATTTCGTTTTTCTATTCTTCTGATCTCAGATGGGAATGGCTAAAAAAAAATGGATGCAAAATACGCACAACAGATGCTCAAAATAAAGGATTTTTTAAATTTTTCTGGTCTTCTGGCAGATCAGAAGAATGGAAAACGAAACGTGATGTGACCTTACTTGTAAATGATACCAACCTAATGAAAAGGATCATTGTTTGTATTGGACCCACCAACAAGCATTATGACCAACGGTTTGCTGACCCCGCCTTCTACTAGTTTGGCCCTGCCTACAACATGGGGCCACTTGAATATTATTTTCCAGGGCCACTTTGAATTCCCAATCTGCCCCTGCATACTAAATGGTAAAACACTGGGTAACACTGACATGGAAAAGGACTAAGGAATTTTAGTGAACAGCAAACTAAGCTTCAGAAACCAGTGTCAGGCAGCTGCTGTCAAGGCCAATAAGATAATGGGTTGCATCAAAAAGGGCATAGATGCCGTGATGAGAACATAGTCCTGCCACTTTACAAATCACTAGTCAGACCACACATGGAGTACTGTGTACAGTTCTGGGCTCCTGTGAACAAGGCAGACATAGCAGAGCTTGAGAGGGTTCAGAGGAGGGCAACTAAAGTAATAACTGGAATGGGTGGACAACAGTACCCTGAAAGATTATCAAAATTAGGGTTATTCACTTTAGAAAAAAGATGACTAAGGGGAGCTAATAACTATGTATAAATATATCAGGGGTCAGTACAGAGATCTCTCCCATCATCTGTGACGAGGGGACATCCACTGCGTCTGGAGGAAAGAAGGTTTCTACACAAACATAGAAGAAGATTCTTTACAGTAAAAGCAGTAAGACTATGGAACTCTCTGCCTGAGGAGGTTATGATGGTGAATTCACTAAAAGAGTTCAAGAGATGAGATAATTTTTTGTGGCTCTGTAGAATTGAATGGGACTGCGTGTGATCAACAAAAAAATTCTGTTCGGAATGCGGAAGAAAAATATGGTTATGTGAATGCTCCCTGATGTAAAAAGTAGAAAAACAGTTCAGAAGTGATTACTAAAAGATTCCTAATATTTTACCTGCTTTTATTGCCACGTCCTTATTTTTGGTATCCAAACTATTGTTTATAAAGTAACAGTATATTCTACAGTACTATACAGAGATTTCCACTATTCACATTAGTCTCTGCCTCCAATGGACCCACAATCTAATTCACCTATCTCAAACAAACCCACTAGAACCAATTTCATAGGAAGACAAACAATCTTTTAATATGTTTATTGGGGAAATACCAGATCCAATAATAGCATAATTAAACCATATAAATCAAAACACCAACATATGAAAAGTTAAAAGATAAAAAAGTATTTTATAAATTACTTGTTTTTTAAGCTCTAGCCACAGAAGATCCACAACATCAGAGGTGATGATTTTCCAGCGTAACGTTTATTTAACTATATTCAACCAACTTTGCCTTTTCTTGTGCAAAACATATTTTTAGAGCTAGCCTTTTCAATATTATGAACATACATGCATGTTAACCTCCCGACGGAAGATATAAAATAGAAATATTTATACTGGCATCTTTAGCTAGTGTTAGTCACAGGTTACTCATCTTTTTTTTGTCTGTTTTAGATTTGTGAATCCAAAGAGCGGTTAAAGGATCTTGAAACACTCAATTCCACATGATAAATAGCATTAACAAGTAAACAAAATAGTTTTCAGGTCAATCCTCAGAAAAATATATACTTTTCAGATTTGTCACCAACTTAACACATTCGCTACTGGGGTGAATGTTGCTGTACACGAAGTTTATTTTCCATTCTAAAAATTAGAGTTGCGATTTCTTAGGAGTGAAGATCCAATTCTTTAATAACAGAGCTACATAAGCAAAAAGTGTCATTAGTTTAATCAACAGATAGGGGATATTGTTTGTGTAGCTGGATGTGTTGAATTTTATGTAATTACCAATTTTTCTGGTACATTCATATTTATTTTGTCAAAAATATTTCTGCTGTAGTTTTATAATGGCATAAATTCTGTTAAAAATGGGCTGTACAGATTGTTATAGACATGATAATGAGTAATAAGGCTAGTTTGACACCAGCGTTAGAGACATCTAGCAGGCTGTTCTGGCAGAGAACAGTCTTTTCTATGAATCCTGCATAGCTGGAAAATGCCTAGTGCCCATCAGACCCCATTGACTATAAGGGGAAAAAGATCCAGGCTGAATACCGGGATATATACTGGAAAGCTGCCAGATCTCTGTCGGTTTAAAGGGAGCCTGTCACCTAATTTTCACCAATATAACTAAGAGCACTGCCCCACAAAAGATTGCAGACACATCCCAGACATACTTGTGTGCACTTTGTGTCTTTATTCCATGTCCAGGAAAATCACTTTTATTCTGCTGGAAAACAGCTTTCAAGTGCCCAGCTGAAAGTGAAAGTAAAAACAGCTTTCACCTCTGACTCAATTTGTAACGGCTATGTCTTCTTTTATAGTGGATAGAATGCTATGATTCTGGTATCATTTGAAAGGTTGGAATGCCAGCTTTCAAACATATTTCTAGCTGGTATCAATCCTAAGATATGAGCAGCTAAAATAGCCCTCCCCTCTTCAGCCTGGTTTGCTTTGGGTACTTGCAGCAGCAGCAGAGCTGGGCACTTGGAAGCTGTTTTCCAGCAGAATAAAAGTGCTTTTCCTGGACATGGAATAAAGACACATAGTGCACATAAAGACTCCCTTTAAATTATAGTCAATGGGGTCCAGCTGGCAGGCGGCACTATCCACTATATGTTGAATCTGGAGAACTTCTGAAGAACATGTTGAGGTAAAAGTAACCTGAGCATATGTTATTTTAGGTCTTGGGACTTTTATTTTTGTTAAGTTATTGTAAAAACAAGTGCTTATTTTTATTGATTTTCTTATATGTGTTTAATTTATTGTTATGCCATATTTGTTTTTTGTTTGCTATATTTTTATGACAGTACATTAGGCGATGTACTAACAGACAATTCTTAGGGTGTACAAAATTAGATATTGCAGAGTAATTAAACTATTTGAGGGGTTCATTTTTATTCCAAAAAGTGATGGCATATTGCTAGGACTCCAGGGACCCTTAATTCTCAAGATTGGTGGTCCTAGAATAATGACATGCCCTAATATACCATTGCTTTAACAGTTAGAGCTGTAATGTTGTAGTAAGAGACTGCTCTTGAATCTCCATGCTATAACCTAGTGTAAGTTGAATATATAACTTTTAGACCTCATAATTTTACACTTAAAGGCCATATAGAAACATCTATAAATATTTAGTTACCTATTTATTTCTTTATAACAGATATTCTAGATAAATCCATCCATCAGGTGAGCGCCTTATGCTGTGAACCGCAAAATAAAGGAGGGGAGTCTTTTAAGACTGTCATTTCAAAAGTGAGAAGTGAGTTGGGAGTAAGATGTGGCAAATATATTAAGAGGCGCTGACCTACTAATAAATGTGGCAGGCAGTCATTGTGCCAAAAATGCAAAACTATGCCAGAACTATGAGCTGTTATAGATGTGTGCTCTAATTTAGACCAGGTTTTGGTGTAAATTATAGTAAATCTGTCAAGCAGCCCTGCCTACTTTTGTGAAAAGTGGTGAGGACATTGTAAAGTTGAAAAATTGGGGTTGTGGCCATGCTGCGGTAAAGTACCACACAGACATTTAGCCTGTAGCTGCCGTTCATTTAATAATGAAAACCACACTGTATAGTCCTTCTGCATTGTTAATGGCCACGCAGCACATTTAATGCACCTGTAAACAGGGACTGTTGCTGGTTGGGGTTTGGCTGGTTAGGCTGAGGGGATAATATACATATAATTGCTGTTCTGGCATGCAATCTCTTCTCCACTTCTCCAACCCCAGTGCTCTCCTGCCCTACAGGTGGGAGCCCTTCTTCTGCTTTGTCTCCTTTTCCACATCATCTGATATTGATGAGAATATGTCATTAGGACAGGGGCGTTGCTAGGTTATATACTGCCTGCCAGACATATACAACTGTATTGCCCTCCTCAGGAAGGCAATACAATTGAATCTAATACACTGGAAGAGCTGAAGGACCTGTGATGGCATCACAGTCCATGAGATCAGTGCTGAAGACAGTGGTTGAGGACCTGCAATGATGTCACCCTCATTTGACCAGTGTGAGAGAAGATGGCACTCAGTAGTGAAGAGGAGAAGTCCTGGGGAAGAAGCTGTGGTGAGGTCTGCTACATGAGAGGGAAGTGAAGGGATAGACTACTTAGTGTTCGTGTTGGAGTTTGGCTAGGGAGCAGATGATGTTATTTACATGGGACTCTATGTTGAAGGCAGCTGTGGGAGGGGCTGATATTATTTACATGGGACTGTGTTGGTGGTGGCTGGGGAGGGGATGATGTTATTTACATGGGACTGTATGGTGAAGGCGGATGTGGAAGGGGGTTATGTTATTTACTTGGGACTGTTGTTGAAGGGGTGATGTTTACATGGGACAGTATGTTGAAGGCGGCTGGGGAGGGGGTGATGTTATTTAGATGGAACTGTATTTTGGAGGGGCTGTAGGTAGAGAGGGATATTATTTACATGGACTGTATATTAGAGGGGGCTGGAGAGATGGTGTGATGTTATTTACATGGGACTTACTCTACAGCACGGAACTGTGTGGTGGAGGGGCTAAGGAATTATAATTTCTGAGGACACTAAAGGGAGGAATATAACTAAAGGGGCACTGCAGGGAACATTCTAAATACTGAGGACACTTTAGGGCGAGCATTATAATAGTACGGAGCGATATAAATACTGGGGGCACTGTAGGGGTATTTTAAATCCAGGGAACATTAGGTGTTCTTATTACTATGGGGGCTCTATAGGAGTGGCTTATAGACCCATCCTATTTCTACTAAGAGGACTATCAGGGCTTTGTTACTACTAAGGGGTCTGTAGAAAGCTTTATTGTCACTGGGGGAACAATAGGGGGGCCTTATTTCTACTGGGGGGTCTGTGAGGGCATTATTAATACTGGGGGGCTCTTCTACTAATGGAGGCACTCTTTTGGAGCATTAGCACTGTTGGGGGCACTGTAGGGGACAGTATTATTAATCAGCGCATTCTAGAAGGGAATTACTATTGGTGGGACTATGAGTAGCACTATTATTATGGGGGCACTAATTTTTCTTCAGGATAGTATTTGGGGTTATTGGGGGCACAACGAGCAGCAGGATAACACTGTTGGAACTCCAGATTGGGGGTTAATGATAAAAAAGTGAGTAAGCTAAGATGTCTGTGTGTCAAACTCTGCAGAGATAAGGCACGGCTGAAAGAAGTTGTCCAGACCAACTGGAGAAGACGTTGACAGAGAAGATATACATCTGAGGAGACATCACCTGGATGTGAGCCGTAAATGCTGCTGCTCCCAAATACAGTAAAATGTGGTATGCGGTGGGGAGGGTTGACTTAGAGAATTGGGCCATATTCATTGGGGATTGGGCGCCAGATCTTTTAAGACCATCAGGAACATCCAGCTCCTCCTCTCTCTGCTTCTTGCTGACTTTTCTAGGACATGGAGACTTTGATGGATGATTTGGAAGAAGTAAAGACAGCAAAAGATGAGGATCATCATCATTAAGACCTGCCCCCCTAAGCGGTGCAGACTGGATAGTACTGGGTGGCACGCTGGCAGTGGAATAATAAAGGCTTTTATCTTATTGGTATAGAATTCCATATCTTAATTTATGGCTGAGGTGGGATTATGTAAATGTAGTAATAAATAAATAAAACGGACGCAGAATAGGTCTCCCTGCACAATCCCTCTTCAATATCCTTCTATTAATCGATTTCAGCAACAGAGAAAACGGATTCGTCACCACTGACTTACATTGTGAGTCATGACGGATCGGTCTTGCTCCGCATCCCAGGACGCACTCAAAAACACTGCTTGCAGCGCTTTTGTATGCGTCATGGGGACCACAATTAAACAGAACAGAATGCATTCTGGTGCACTCCGTTCCCTTCAGTTCAGTTTTGTCCCCATTGACAGTAAATGGGGACAAACCTGAAGCGTTTTCCTCCGCTAATGAGAACCTATGACGGATCTCAATAACGGAAAGGGAAAGTGTAGGTGTGAAACTAGCCTAATATGTGCAGCCACCATTTTAGGAAAAGTGATTTGGACCAAATTCTGCTTCAGGTGATTCGCTCAACACTAGTAGCAATACATGCCAATTGCGACTTTTTTGCGACATTTAGGAAACACACCACTCTTAAAATTGGTCTATGTTTAAGGCAGAAAACTGAGATTAAACCTGAATTATAGAGCATTTACTATCTTCAGTAGAGATGAGCGAGCACTAAAATGCTCGGGTGCTCGTTATTCGAGTCGAACTTTTCCCGATGCTCGCGTGCTCGTTTCGAATAACGAACCCCATTGAAGTCAATGGGAGACTCGATTTTTGCAGGGGACCAAGGCTCTGCCTAGGGAAGGCTGGGTGAAAACCTGGAAACCTCAGAAAATGATGGAAAAACCACGGAAATGGACAGGAAACAGCAGGGGCAGCATGCATGGATGCCTCTGAGGCTGCCTAATCCCACCCTTACAACAAATTCTCCTACTGGGGCAGGTGTGGTATCGATTCTTCACAGTTTAATACCGTATACGTCCCCTATCTTGGGACCCTATATTTCATGGATTTTTCGACCACGGAAAATGGAAAAAGAGCTTGCTCTGGCCAGGGGAGTGTCTTTCCTACTGCAGCTAAGGGGACGTGTCCATGCTCTGCCTATCACAGGTCAGGAGGCAATTAAAAGAAGAAACAAAAAAAACATCAGTACAATATCTAATACATCCCCTATCCGGGTAAATTGTTTGGAGAGAGGGCCTGTAGGTGGGGGGCAGGCTGGGGGGAAGGAGGTTTCGCTGGAAGAGCCAGAGGAGTGCCCCCTGGGCTAGCGTGTGTGGTGGTGACAACAGCTGGAATGGATTTGGAAAAACTCTAGCATCAACCGGTACGGTATCGATTCTTCTCAGTTTAATACCGTATACGTCCCCTATCTTGGGACCCTATATTTCATGGATTTTTCGACCACGGAAAACGGAAAAAGAGCTTGCTCTGGCCAGGGGAGTGTCTTTCCAACTGCAGCTAAGGGGACGTGTCCATGCTCTGCCTATCACAGGTCAGGAGGCAATTAAAAGAAGAACAAAAAAAAACATCAGTACAATATCTAATACGTCCCCTATTCGGGTAAATTGTTTGGAGAGAGGGCCTGTAGGTGGGGGGGCAGGCTGGGGGGAAGGTGGTTTCGCTGGAAGAGCCAGAGGAGTGCCCCCTGGGCTAGCGTGTGTGGTGGTGACAACAGCCGGAATGGATTTGGAAAAACTCTAGCATCAACCGGTATGGTATCGATTCTTCTCAGTTTAATACCGTATACGTCCCCTATCTTGGGACCCTATATTTCATGGATTTTTCGACCACGGAAAACGGAAAAAGAGCTTGCTCTGGCCAGGGGAGTGTCTTTCCAACTGCAGCTAAGGGGACGTGTCCATGCTCTGCCTATCACAGGTCAGGAGGCAATTAAAAGAAGAACAAAAAAAACATCAGTACAATATCTAATACGTCCCCTATCCGGGTAAATTGTTTGGAGAGAGGGCCTGTAGGTGGGGGGCAGGCTGGGGGGAAGGAGGTTGAGCTGGAAGAGCCAGAGGAGTGCCCCCTGGGCTAGCGTGTGTGGTGGTGACAACAGCCGGAATGGATTTGGAAAAACTGTCGCATCAACCGGTATGGTATCGATTCTTCTCAGTTTAATACCGTATACGTCCCCTATCTTGGGACCCTATATTTCATGGATTTTTCGACCATGGAAAACGGAAAAAGAGCTTGCTCTGGCCAGGGGAGTGTCTTTCCAACTACAGCTAAGGGGACGTGTCCATGCTCTGCCTATCACAGGTCAGGAGGCAATTAAAAGAAGAAAAACAAAAAACATCAGGACAATGTCTAATACGTCCCCTATCTGGGTAAATTGTTTGGAGAGAGGGCCTGTAGGTGGGGGGCAGGCTGGGGGGAAGGAGGTTTCGCTGGAAGAGCCAGAGGAGTGCCCCCTGGGCTAGCGTGTGTGGTGGTGTGAGGACCCCAACTTAAAAATTTTGCATCAACCGGTACAATTGTCAATTATGAGCTCGATCAAGTGTGGCATGACTTTTTAGATGGAGATTGCATGTGGTCACGTACTCCCTGGAACCCCATAGTCACCCCTTCTCTGATGTGCTAGCCCAGAACATTCTCTGCCCCAATTCGCAAGACCTTTTGCAGTCTCCGTGTGCTGACAGTGGGGATTTACCAGTGTTGTCTGAGGAGGTGGTGGACAATGGCGAGACACAGGTGTCGGGGGTGAGGTAGTTGTATGGGAAGCAAGTTACAGTGGGGACTCCTTGGGGGGACTGTCACATGATGGGACAGATTCAATTTGGGTGGATCAGGCACAGGAACAGATCAATTTTTTTTTGTGTTTATTTAACTTTTATTTAGCACAAATAACCACAGAGATATTTTTCGTTATCTTCGCTGCGCAGTCTGGCGTTGGGGTTCGTCACTTTGATGGCGAGCTGTGCCGCTCTGTCTCTACAATGGTCTTTAGGTTCTTAGATGGAGACGTTGTGGGCGATTTCTGCACAAAAGGACTTGTTGCTCATCAACAGAACCTCGAGCTCCTTGACATTGTGGACCAGGAATTTGCGAAACCCTGTGGGCAACATGTGTTTGGTCTTCTAGTTGCTACCAAATCCAATGTTGGGCAATATAGATACGCAGGTAATATTATTTTTCACACTTATCCCAAAAATAAAATTTACGCAGTTTGCGCAAATAAAACTGGAAACTGGAACTGGAGAGAGGGCCTGTAGGTGGACCTGCGGAAAAATTGTTTGGAGAGAGGGCCTGTAGGTGGACCTCCGGAAAAATTGTTTGGAGAGAGGGCCTGTAGGTGGACCTCCGGAAAAATTGTTTGGAGAGAGGGCCTGTAGGTGGACCTCCGGAAAAATTGTTTTGGATAGAGGGCCTGTAGGTGGACCTCCAGAAAAAATTGTTTGGACAGAGGGCCTGTAGGTGGACCTCCGGAAAAATTGGTTTGGACAGAGGGCCTGTAGGTGGACCTCCGGAAAAATTGTTTAGAGAGAGGGCCTGTAGGTGGACCTCCGGAGAAATTGTTTGGACAGAGGGCCTGTAGTGGACCTCCGGAAAAATTGTTTGAGAGAGGGCCTGTAGGTGGACCTCCGGAAAATGTTTGGACAGAGGGCCTGTAGGTGGACCTCCGGAAAAATGTTTGGCAGAGGGCCTGTAGGTGGACCTCCGGAAAAAATTGTTTGAAGAGAGGGCCTGTAGGTGGAACCTCCGGAAAAAATAGTTTGAAGAGAGGGCCTGTAGGTGGACCTCTGGAAAAATGTTTGGACAGAGGGCCTGGTAGGTGGACCTCGGAAAAATGTTTGAAGAGAGGGCCTGTAGGTGGACCTCCGGAAAAATTGTTTGAAGAGAGGGCCTGTAGGTGGACTCCAGAAAAATTGTTTGGACAGAGGGCCGTAGGTGGACCTCCGGAAAAATGGTTTGGACAGAGGGCCTGTAGGTGGACCTCTGGGAAAAATTGTTTAAAGAGAGGGCCTGTAGGTGGACCTCCGGAAAAATTGTTTGGACAGAGGGCCTGTAGGTGGACCTCCGGAAAAATTGTTTTGAAGAGAGGGCCTGTAGTGGACCTCCGGAAAAATGGTTTGGACAGAGGGCCTGTAGGTGGACCTCCGGGAAAAAATTGTTTGGGACAGAGGCCTGTAGGTGGACCACGGAGAAATTGTTTGACAGAGGGCCTGTAGGTGGACCTCCGGAAAATTGTTTGAAGAGAGGGCCTGTAGGTGACCTCCGGAAAAATTGTTTGGACAGAGCCTGTAGGTGGACCTCCGAAAAAATTGTTTGAAGAGAGGGCTGTAGGCGGACCTCCGGAAAAATTGTTTGGAGAGAGGGCCTGTAGGTGACCTCCGGAGAAATTGTTTGGACAGAGGCCTGTAGGTGGACCTCCGGAAAAATTGTTGAAGAGAGGGCCTGTAGGTGGACCTCCGGAAAAATGGTTTGGACAGAGGGCCTGTAGGTGGACCTCCGGAAAAATTGTTTGGACAGAGGGCCTGTAGTGGACCTCCGGAAAAATGTTTGGACAGAGGGCCTGTAGGTGGACCTCCGAAAAATTGTTTGGACAGGGGCCTGTAGGTGGACCTCTGGAAAAATTGTTTAAAGAGAGGGCCTGTAGGTGGACCTCCGGAAAAATTGTTTGAAGAGAGGGCCTGTAGGTGGACCTCCGGAAAAATTGTTTGGACAGAGGGCCTGTAGGTGGACCTCCGGAAAAATTGTTTGGACAGAGGGCCTGTAGGTGGACCTCCGGAAAAATTGTTTGGACAGAGGGCCTGTACAGTCATGGCCAAAAGTTTTGAGAATGATACAAATATTAATTTTTACAAAGTCTACTGCTTCAGTTTTTATAATGGCAATTTGCATATACTCCAGAATGTTATAAAGAGTGATCAGCTTAACAGCAATTACTTGCAAAGTCAATATTTGCCTAGAAAATGAACTTTATCCCCCAAAACACATTTCAACGTCATTGTAGCCCTGCCTTAAAAGGACCAGCTAACATCGTTTCAGTGATTGCTCCATTAACACAGGTGTGGGTGTTGATGAGGACAGGGCTGGAGATCAATCTGTCATGATTAAGTAAGAATGACACCACTGGACACTTTAAAAGGAAGCTGGTGCTTGGCATCATTGTTTCTCTTCTGTTAACCATGGTTATCTCTAAAGAAACACGTGCAGTTATCATTGCACTGCACAAAAATGGCCTAACAGGGAAGAGTATCACAGCTAGAAAGATTGCACCTCAGTCAACAATCTATCGCATCATCAAGAACTTCAAGGAGAGAGGTTCCATTTTTGCCAAAAAGGCTCCAGGGCGCCCAAGAAAGACCAGCAAGCGCCAGGACCGTCTCTTAAAAGTGTTTCAGCTGCGGGATCGGGCTACCAGCAGTGCAGAGCTTGCTCAGGAATGGCAGCAGGCAGGTGTGAGTGCATCTGCACGCACTGTGAGGCGGAGACTCTTGGAGCAAGGCCTGGTCTCAAGGAGGGCAGCAAAGAAGCCACTTCTCTCCAGAAAAAACATCAGGGACAGACTGATATTCTGCAAAAGGTACAGGGAGTGGACTGCTGAGGACTGGGGTAAAGTCATTTTCTCTGATGAATCCCCTTTTCGATTGTTTGGGACATCTGGAAAACAGCTTATTCGGAGAAGACGAGGTGAGCGCTACCACCAGCCTTGTCTCATGCCAACTGTAAAGCATCCTGAAACCATTCATGTGTGGGGTTGCTTCTCAGCCAAGGGAATCGCTCTCTCACAGTCTTGCCTAAAAACACAGCCATAAATAAAGAATGGTACCAGAATGTCCTCCGAGAGCAACTTCTCCCAACTGTCCAAGTGCAGTTTGGCGATCAGCAATGCCTTTTCCAGCATGATGGAGCACCTTGCCATAAAGCAAAGGTGATAACTAAATGGCTCAGGGAACAAAACGTAGAGATTTTGGGTCCATGGCCTGGAAACTCCCCAGATGTTAATCCCATTGAGAACTTGTGGTCAATCATCAAGAGACGGGTGGACAAACAAAAACCTACAAATTCTGACAAAATGCAAGCATTGATTGTGCAAGAATGGACTGCTATCAGTCAGGATTTGGTCCAGAAGTTGATTGAGAGCATGCCAGGGAGAATTGCAGAGGTCCTGAAGAAGAAGGGTCAACACTGCAAATATTGACTTGCTGCATTAACTCATTCTAACTGTCAATATAAGCTTTTATTACTCATAATATGATTGCAATTATATTTCTGTATGTGATAAAAACATCTGACAAACACACATAAAAACCAGAGGGCAGCAGATCATGTGAAAATATAATATTTGTGTAATTCTCAAAACTTTTGGCCATGACTGTAGGTGGACCTCCGGAAAAATTGTTTGGACAGAGGGCCTGTAGGTGGACCTCCGGAAAAATTGTTTGAAGAGAGGGCCTGTAGGCGGACCTCCGGAAAAATTGTTTGGAGAGAGGGCCTGTAGGTGGACCTCCGGAAAAATGGTTTGGACAGAGGGCCTGTAGGTGGACCTCCGGAAAAATTGTTTGGACAGAGGGCCTGTAGGTGGACCTCCGGAAAAATTGTTTGAAGAGAGGGCCTGTAGGTTGACCTCTGGAAAAATTGTGGTAAAAGAGTGCCAGTTGGACCTCTAAAAAAAGGCGTTTTTTTAGTCAGCGTTAGGCAAAAACGACATGGAGGAGGAGGAGTAGGAGGAGTAGAGAAGAGGAATCGGATACATAAGTAATGTTAATCTTTAGCTGTTTTCCCCCGGAGGAAATTTGAATTCCGGTGAAATCCAGGCTTTGTTCATTTTAATAAGCGTCAGCCTGTCAGCGCTGTCAGTTGACAGGCGTGTACGCTTATCGGTGATGACGCCACCAGCTGACCTCCGGAAAAATTGTTTGGAGAGAGGGCCTGTAGGTGGACCTCCGGAAAAATGGTTTGGACAGAGGGCCTGTAGGTGGACCTCCGGAAAAATTGTTTGAAGAGAGGGCCTGTAGGTGGACCTCCGGAAAAATTGTTTGGACAGAGGGCCTGTAGGTGGACCTCCGGAAAAATTGTTTGGACAGAGGGCCTGTAGGTGGACCTCCGGAAAAATTGTTTGAAGAGAGGGCCTGTAGGTTGACCTCTGGAAAAATTGTGGTAAAAGAGTGCCAGTTGGACCTCTAAAAAAAGGCGTTTTTTTAGTCAGCGTTAGGCAAAAACGACATGGAGGAGGAGGAGTAGGAGGAGTAGAGAAGAGGAATCGGATACATAAGTAATGTTAATCTTTAGCTGTTTTCCCCCGGAGGAAATTTGAATTCCGGTGAAATCCAGGCTTTGTTCATTTTAATAAGCGTCAGCCTGTCAGCGCTGTCAGTTGACAGGCGTGTACGCTTATCGGTGATGACGCCACCAGCTGCACTGAATACCCGCTCGACAGCACGCTAGCGGCAGGGCAGGCCAGCACCTCCAAAGCGTACAGCGCCAGTTCAGGCCACGTGTCCAGCTTTTAAACCCAGTAGTTTTATGGCGCAGAGTGATCGCTACGGACGTTGGTATGGTCAGCTAGGTACTCCCTCACCATCTTTCTGTACAGCTCCCCCCTACTCTGCCTAGACTGGGGACAGGTGACAGTGTCTTGCTGGGGTGACATAAAAGTGGCAAAGGCCTTGGAGAGCATTCCCCTGCCAGTGCTGGACAAGCTGCCTGCTCGCCTCCTCTCCCCCGCTACTTGGCCCACAGAACCATGCCCTCTGCCGCTAGCGGCGTCAGATGGGAAGAATTGTTTCAGCTTGTGCACCAGGGCCTGTTGATATCTATTCACTCTCATACTCCTTTCCTCTGCAGGGATGAGAGTGGAAAGGTTCTGCTTGTACCGTGGGTCCAGTAGAGTGAACACCCAGTAGTCGGTGTTTGAAAAAATGCTTCTAACGCGAGGGTCACGGGATAGGCAGCCTAACATGAAGTCTGCCATGTGCGCCAGAGTCCCAACACGCAAGAATTCCCTCTCCTCACTGGCCTGACTCTCCATTTCCTCCTCCTCCTCCTCCTCCAAGTCCTCCTCTTCAGCCCATACACGCTCAAGAGTTAAGGACTGAGAACTGGTACCCTCTACTGTCTTGCCGACATTCTCATCCTCTTCCTCCTCATTCTCATCCCCCTCCTCTGATACGCGCTGAGAAACAGACCGGAGGGTGCTCTGGCTATCAAGCGACGTATCTTCCTCCACCATCTCTTGTGACAAGCGCAAAGCATCCGACTTGATGCTGAGCAGTGAGTTTTTCAACAGGCAAAGCAGCGGGATGGTGAGGCTGATAATGGCGGCATCGCCGCTGACCATCTGTGTTGACTCCTCAAAATTGCTCAACACCTGGCAGATATCAGACATCCACGTCCACTCCTCATTGTAGACTTGAGGAATCTGACTAACCTGACTACCAGTTCTGGTGGAAGTTGACATCTGGCAGTCTACAATCGCTCTGCGCTGCTGGTAAACTCTGGATAACATGTTTAATGTGGAATTCCATCTCGTGGGCACGTCGTACAACAGTCGGTGAGCGGGCAGTTGTAGGCGGCGCTGCGCTGCCCTGAGAGTGGCAGCATCTGTGGTCGACTTGTGGAAATGCGCACAGATGCGGCGCACCTTGGTGAGCAAATCAGACAGATTGGGGTATGTCTTGAGGAACCGCTGAACTATGAGATTGAACATGTGGGCCAGGCATGGCACATGTGTCAGTCTGCCGAGTTGCAGAGCCGCCACCAGGTTACGCCCGTTGTCATACACAACCATGCCTGGCTTGAGGTTCAGCGGTGCCAGCCACACATCGGTCTGCGCCGTGATGCCCTGTAACAGCTCTTGGGCGGTGTGCCTTTTATCACCTAAGCTCAGCAGTTTGAGCACCGCCTGCTGGCGCTTACCCACGGCACTGCTGCTGCGCCTAGAGCTACCGACTGAAGGCGCCGTGCCCACGGATGGTAATTCGGTGGAGGAGGAGGCATAGTACGTCTGAGAGACCGTGACCGAGGTAGGCCCCGCAATCCTCGGTGTGGGCAGTACATGAGCTGCCCCAGGGTCATTCTCGGTCCCAGCCTCCACCAAGTTAACCCAATGTGCCGTCAGTGAGATATAGTGTCCCTGCCCGGCAGCACTTGTCCACGTGTCCGTGGTTAGGTGGACCTTCTCAGAAACAGCGTTGGTCAGGGCACGGATGATGTTCTGTGACACGTGCTGGTGTAGGGCTGGGACGGCACATTGGGAAAAATAGTGGCGGCTGGGGACCGAATACCGAGGGGCAGCCACCGCCATGAGATTTCGAAAGGCCTCGGTCTCTACCAGCCTATAGGGCAGCATCTCCAGGCTAAGCAATTTGGAGATGTGGACGTTGAGGGCTTGGGCATGTGGGTGGGTGGAACTGTATTTCCTCTTGCGCTCCAGCGTCTGCTGTAAAGACAGCTGAACGCTGCGCTGGGACACGTTGGTGGACACTGTGGAGGATCATGGAGGCGAAGGCGTGGTTTCCGGCGGGATGCGCTCGTGCCGGGGTCCTGGGCAGGGGGTTGACTAGCAGAGGCAGCGAGTGACACAGGGGGTTGACTAGCAGAGGCAGCGAGTGACACAGGGGAAGGAGCAGTGGTGTGACCCGCAGAAGGTGGTGAACGCCCTTGGTTCCATTGAGTGGGGTTTAGCACTCATATGCCTGCGCATGCTGGTGGTGGTTAGGCTAGTAGTGGTGGCACCCCTGCTGATCCTGGTGTGCACAGGTTGCACACCACAGTCCGTCGGTCATCCTCACTTTCTTTAAAGAACCTCCAGACTTCGAACATCTAGGCCTCGCCACGGGAGCTTCACTACGTGAAACAGTGCTGCCTATGCACCAGCTCTGGCCCTGCTTCTCCCTCTGGCCACACCACTGCCTCTTACAACCTGTTCTGGTGCAGCAGCACTCGCCTCCGCCTCAGAAGCACTGTCTTCACTCGGCATATCAACCCAGCTTGGGTCAGTCACCTCGTCATCCTCCGATTCCTCAGTCTGCTCCCCCCTCGAATTCCTCCCCTGACAACAACTTCACCACTGTCTGACAAACCGTGTCTCCTCATCGTCTGACACCTCTTTACAATCTTCTTCCACTAACTCAACAT